>CABHPH010000550.1:0-40434 GCA_902168325.1 Peromyscus nudipes | reverse complement strand
CAGACAAAGGCTAGGGGTAGGTTAGTTGATGGGGTAGCGCAGACAAAGGCTAGGTTAAAAGCTGTTTGTGGAGCTTCTGTTGGAGCCCATCTAGGCTTCCTGGTGGCTTTACCCAGCAGGTCTGCAAAAAGAGGATGATTGGACCACGGGCCTGAGTGTAGGTGTTTGGAAGGGTCTACCCTTGGTTGTATCTTGAAAGGGGGAGGTCTTTGCTCCTCCCCTTGGCATTGTGATAAAAAGCCCTTTGGAATAAAGTTCAAGACTGGTGGGTTGAGACCCAGGCCCTCCCAAGGCTCTCTTGTGTTTTCTGTCTTTCCTCTTGTCGTCAAGGTCTCTCTTTCTAGCTAATATTTCTCATTTCTCCCTACTCAAAATACCCTGGGTCATAAAAGTGGTGGCTGGTCGGCCATAAGTTTCCCCTGGGCTTTCATTTCTCTTCCTTGAGGTAGGAATGACATTTTCCTTGTGACACAGGGAGAACCTCTTCCAATGGGATTTCGTTTCTACTTTTATCACACGGAACCGCCAGAGTGATCTTCTTACACCTGTTGCTCATCCAAAAGCCTCTGGTTCAAAGACGTTAGCTCTCACACCGCTGTGTTTTACTCCTGCAAGAGGCACTTCCTGCATGGAATCACCCGGAAGAGCTTCTAGTCCACATTGCTTCCCCTTTTCCTTTTAGTGATGTTTCCTCCCCAGCTTACTGTGAAAAATTTCAAAGCTACAAATGATGAAAGCCAACCCATGTTCTTTCCTTGAACCGTTAGTTAACATTTTGTTGTGCTGTTCTACTGTTCTCATTCTCTATGTACATTTGTTTGCGTATCATACGCGTTTCCTAAACCACCAAGGCGGCAGGAATTAGAAGCGCTCACCTCTAAGGAGGCCAGCAGGCATCTACAAAATGAGATCTTGGTCTCAAATAATCACATTGCGTTAGTGTGCCCAGCGCTCTTACTGTTGGTTCATAACATAAACACATAGCCCATATGGAAATCTCTCACATTATTCCAGAAAAAGTCTCACAACTATTTAGGAAAATTATCATCAACAGGAGTCATGTGAAACATGTTCCTACTGTGTCTGTTCAATCTCCCCTAATAGAACTTGTTTGTTTTCCTGCCCTTGACACTCCCGAGGACTGTAGGCTGAGTGTTTTATAGAACATCTCATTGCTCAGTTTCCGGCTTCCTGCTGCATCATGTTGGGAACCATACACCTATCTGCCTGTGTTATCTGTAGGGAACAACTTCGTGACAAAGAGAAGTGTTGCTGGATCCCTTTGTAAAAGGGTGGGGGGCTTCCCCTTGCAAAGAAAGGGTAATTTATGGGATGATACTTGGGTAGAATGAGCCTGTGCCTCAACATCTCTTCATTATATGGACTTAGCATCTGTGTAGAACTCTTATCATTATTAATTACAATTTAAGGAGTTACAAAATGGTAATTTTTCTAGCTCAATTACTACAATATTTTTTCAGTATTATTTTCTGAACAAAGCCTCCAATATTTTTCCTCTTTTCTCTTTATTTTTGTACATATGTATGTGTGCATGTATATATGTATGATTGTGATAACCATTTACTTTGATTAAATTATCTTTTTACTTAAAGGATATTGTCATTTTACTTAATGTCTCAGGCTAGGAAATCTATTGTTTATTTTTTGAGGTAAGAATATATGATGCATTTTGATGAATACATAGCAAATGAGACCTCACAGCAAAACACAGCTCTGTTTCCTGACCTCTTCTCACAGCCTTGCCCTGTCACTCCCCTGACCACACCAGGTGACTCAGTCAGTGGACGCAGACTCACCTGACTTGTCACCTCGGAAAAATGGTTTATTCTACTGTTGTTTAAAGTCGTCAGTGGGACTGCACAACGGGGCAAGTGGGAGAATAACTAACAGTTGTTGGGTTTTCATTAACTAATTGTTTTCTAGAGCTTGAACATAGAGACAGCTTACCTTTCTTTCTTTCTTTCTTTCTTTCTTTCTTTCTTTCTTTCTTTCTTTCTTTCTTTCTTTCTTTCTTCCTTCCTTCCTTCCTTCTTTCCTTCCTTCCTTCCTTCCTTCCTTCCTTCCTTCCTTCCTTCCTTCCTTTCTTTCTTTCTTTCTTTCTTTTTTTTGTTTTTGTTTTTTGAGACAGGGTTTCTCTGTGTAGTTTTGGTGCCTGTCCTGGATCTCGCTCTGTAGACCAGGCTGGCCTCCAACTCACAGAGATCCGCCTGGCTCTGCCTCCTGAGTGCTGGGATTAAAGGCTTGCATCACCACCACCTAGCTCAGCTTGCTTTTCTTATCACACTGTTCATTGGGGCTTTTTTTTTTTTTCTGATTACAAGGAAACAGTTCATTTCAACCTGAATGCTGTTATCAGATTTGGTAAGCCACTATAAATGCTTATAAGTGATTTTTGGATATTGCTATATTGGAACTCTGTTCTCTTATAACATGGGAGGCTACAGTAATTCTCTAAAGTGTGCTGCAGAGCAACAAAAAGTGATTTTGTTGTCTTTTTATTGAATCAGCAGTGCTGTGACCGAGGAGCCATCAAGTCTGAAAGAGCGGAGGGACAACCAACTGCTCCTCTGAAGATATAGTAAACACTGCTGAGGGTGATACTAATACACATTCTGAAGTCCTTTAATGATAGGCTTATCCTTCAGCAATATTGCTTTCATATTGCCTATTGCCTAAATTGCTTTCTAAGTCTTGTGGGAACATAGAGCAGTGATAGGTTTGGAGTATGAACAACAGAAAGATCAAAGGCAGCAGGTATCATTTCCCCTATGAATGAACAAGAAGTAAAGTGTGCTCTCCTTAACTAATAAGGAGACATCATGAGCGTGAGCTACTCAGGTTCCTTTAATCAGATCTGAGTGCCAGCCTTATCATGGCTTCTAATTCGGGGTCTAAAGATGGCTGCTCTGTATACAGGCCTCGTATCTGCACTCAGGCACCATGAACACTTCTTGAAGCTTGCATGTATCATTTGTGCTTATACCCACTGGACGTAATTTAGCCATATAGACAAATGTAGCTGAAAGGGGACGGGGATGTAAATTTCAATGTGAGGAACTGTATTCCTAGCTAACAATTAGTGTTTATATTATCACAGTAGAGAAACAGGAACATGAGGTACAATTAGGAAACTGTCATACTTTTGAAATAGTTTGCTCATCAGTGTCGACAATATTTATCAGTATTGGCAATTACTAGTAAGGGTTTTTTTTTTTAACAGTTGACAAAATGATCCTTAAGAACTTAATCTGTTTTCTGGATTGACGCAATGAATTTTGTTAGTGACATTATTTTTAAAACACAAGGAAGTTGGTTTAAGAACAGGACACAGATCTGTATGTTGATGTTTTTTATCCAAGTTCTCAAGTGCTCTGGCACACAGAGGTACCACAGTCTTCACAGGCATCTAATGAAGGAAGTTAGGGGATCAAATTACAGTTTATTAACAAGCAGTATCAGTGCAGCACACTCACAAGACAGAATGAAGAACCTGCCGCAGGTCCAGCTGCTACACCTTGCTGCCTCCTCGTTCCCAAGGGGGATGGGGAGCCTAGACCGAGCTACCAGCCATGCTTGCTCCCATCTACCTTCCAAGAGAGGGCGCATCTTGTGGCCCACTCTTTTATTCAGGTCACATATCCTCTAATAAAACCTCTGCTCTCTGGGCCAACCTCTCCTTTCAATTGGCTGGCAGACCGATGACAGAATTCCCATAACAGGCATCTTGTCATATTTCAATCAGTGAGAGAGAGCTTGGCAGGTGATTTTGCATACGCCTGTACAATGTCATCCTTTAGAACGTTGAGTTGGGGTGGTCCCTAGAGTGAGTGCGAACTATGTGGGATTGTTTCAAAGGCTGGTATGGAAGAGGGTAGTCTCTTGGTTCTATTTTGTCTACCTTCTTCCATTAATATGGGGCTTATTATTTTTGAAGGTGTGTGTGTGTGTGTGTGTGTGTGTGTGTGTGTATGCATGCCCATTCACATGTTTGTAGGCACATGTGTGCATGGGGGTGCACATGCACATGTATGCACAAGTAGAGTCCAGGAGTTAACTTCAGGTGTCTTTCCTTGATTGCCCTCCACTTCATTTACTAAACAGGCTCTCCCACTGAACCCAGAGCTCCCTATATTGTCTAATCTAGCTAGCTATCCAGCATTCTTGAAGGATCCTATGTCTCTGACCCCTAAACACTGGAATTACAAGTAGACTGCCACATCCTCCCAACCCCTATGCTGGCTATTAAGGTGGGCTTTGGGGATCTGAATTCCAGTCCTCATGCTTATATGGCAAGTTCTATACCACTGACTCCTCTTCCCATCCCCTAACATGAAGCTTCTATCTTCTGCCATCACAGTTCACATTCTAGCCAATAGGAAGAGGAGGAAAAGGAAGATTGTCTTTTTGCTATAGGCTGATCTAGGAGTTGCTTAGGGATCATTTTAAATAGAACTGTCTTCTGCTGTCAGGTTTGTTTGCTGCTATATTTCAAGATTATGAATAGTAGCATAATCTACCTATCATCTATCAATCTATTATCTCTATCTCTATCTATCTATCTATCTATCTATCTATCTATCTATCTATCTATCTATCTATCTATCTACCTACCTACCTACCTATCATCTCTATCATCTATCTATGTCTTCAATGTCTTTTTAATTCACGTATTGTTTGTTGAAGACAAGAGATTGAAATACTTCCTTGGCCAAAACTATTGTGCTAGCTAGTCGTATGTCAATTTGACACAAGCTAGAGTTCTCTGAAAGGAGGGAACCTCAACTGAAAAAAATACCTCCATAAGATCTGGCTGTAGGACATTTTCTTAATTAGTGATGACGTGGGAGGGCCAGCCCACTGTAAGTGGGGCCATCCCCGGGCTGGTGGTCCTGGGTTCCATAAGAAAGCAGATTGAGCAAGCCATTATGAGCAAGCCAGTAAGCAGCTACCCTCCACGACCTCTGTATCAGCTCCTGCCTCTAGGTTCCTGCCCTGCTTGAGTTCCTGTCTTGACGTCCTTCGATGATGGACTATAATGTGGAAGTGTAACCTGAATGAACCCTTTCCTTCTCAACTTGTGCTTTGTCATGGTGCTTTATCACAGCAGTGAAACCTTCATGAAGAGAACTATTAACCACAAATAGTTTTCATACTGTTATAAGTATGTAATGTATTTCTCTAGCTGAGATTCAGGGGAGGATAAATAGTTACGCCACCATCCTTTCCTTTTTGTTTGAGCTAATTTTGTGCATCGCATGAGGCAATGCTGTAAATATGTACGTTTTGCCCCAAGTGGCCAACTGTGAATCCCTGTTTATGAAATAAGCCTTCTCTTCTGTATTGATTTGCAATGTCTTCTTCATTACGTAAGTACAGAAACCAAAACACAATAAATATTTCCAATCTATTCTTTTTATTTCTCATGCACAAAGTGCTTTGGTAGAAGCCGTACTGTTGTTACAGTCTTGAGCCTCCGGACAGATGAGAACAATTTTCTTTTCTTTTTAAAAATGCGTTTAGATAGTGCTTCTCTGTGTGGATGGCCCGCAGGCGCTCCAAACTCAATGCATCCAAGAGAAACCATTTACTGTTATCCTATCACAGCTCGGCTCCTCCAGCGCACCCCATCACACTAATGGCCTGGCTTCCATCAGGCCCCTGGCTATGGACCTCAGCATCACTTCTGACTTGCCCCTGTGCACAACTGTGTTCAGGATGCTTGCTAACCCAGGCTGCTAGATTTGTTTTTCCTCTCTGGTTCTTGTTGCCTCTTCTCTCAGGGTTGTGCCATGGCGGGTGACAGCAGTGTGGAGTTCTTGCCTCCAGCACCCCCTCTCGCCTGTCTCTATTCTGCACAGGTAGCAGTTATCTCTAAATCACGGGCCCTCACTCACTGCCCTTGCTGCTCTTACTGATTCTGTGGCTGCCCATGTTCTTCAGAAGAGTCCAATCTCATTCATCACGTTCACAGCTGAATCCAAGATGGGTCTCCTAGCTTTCTCTCTTCTCTCCAGTCCCTTCATTTCTCCCCTAACTGTAAAAACAGTTTCTGTCACCCATGTTCATGACACACCCATCCAAATTCTTTCATTTTTGCTAATTGTGCCATAAACCCCTTTCTCTTCCTGTTACCATGATGGACATGTTCAGAGGCAGATCAAATATTCTTTACCCCGGAAGGCCTTCCTTACTCATCCAGTCAAACTTAACTGCCCTGTCCACTGTGCTATTACTGGATTACTGGATATGTTTACCATAGCCCAATCTGCTTCAAAATTGCTTAACAGACAGGATGTCTGGTGCACAATCCATCCCAAAGGAAGCCAAGCGGCTATTTGTCTTTGTACACAGACTCACTTCATAGCAGATTTTAAAAAATTCTAGATGGTAACGTAAGCAATCATCCTGTCATGACATAACTGTAAGGTGGGCTTACATGTGCAGCATGGACACTACCTACCCCTTCCATCTGTTGCCAGTCGTCACGGAGTGCCATCCTTGCAGAGAGGCCAAAGAACCTCATGAGAGAGCTTGAGATGCTACTTACTTTCTTCCTGAGGTTTCATGGTGTGATTTTTTTTTTTTCTGATGGGTTGAGATGGCCATGATGCGGTTGGCGCCCTGCCACAAAACATATAAAGGACCAGAAGGGGTGGGGTTCATCACGAAGGGAGGTGGATATGATGTGTGACATAGACTCCTTACTATTCTCCCTATTTGTGAGAGTCACTTGTTTATGACAGAGCTCAAGTGTAGAATGGACACTTCTTGGGCATGGCATCTTGGCATTGTGGGCTTGTGTGTGTCAATTAAAAGAGATGATGCCATCACACCTAGCCTGAAGATATTAGCCAGGTGGTAGTGGTGCATGCCTTTAGCCCCAGCACTTGGGAGGCAGAGGCAGGCAGATCTCTGTGAGTTTGAGGCCAGCTTGGGCTACAGAGTGAGTTTCAGGAAAGGCGCAAAGCTACACAGAGATACCCCGTCAACAAACACGCCCAACCAAAAAAAGAAAGAAAGAAAGGAAGAAAGAAAGAAAGAAAGAAAGAAAGAAAGAAAGAAAAAAGAAGAAAAGAGGTGATGCCTTTGGGAAGATGAGTCTGTTGTGTTTCTGTGGCCTGTGTGACTCAGCACGGATGACTCAGCAATTAAAAGCAAGGTCCACTTTCAACAGTGACACCTGACAGCAGTAGCAAAAGAAGTAGAAGAAATTGTAAAAGCTAGTTCACAGTGCCCTGAGGGTGTGTGTGCTCATCTGCCCTGGATGTTGCTAGGATCACTTTCACAAATGGTCCTTCTGGAACAGACTCAACTCAGTTCCTCCTTCCTGAGACTCCTCCTGGGGACGGAGCTTAGATGGCCCGAGGACGGTGACACTAGACTATTAAAAATGTGATGATGTTTGCCCTCCAGCCTGTTTGCAGGTTTCCCAGGCTAGCTGAAATTGTGCCTTCCTAGTGACATTTCCTAGTGACACTATAAACATGAACATCTGCATTGTGAGGGCCTTGGAGAATAATCTGTGTATTACCTCAGTGCTGAGAACACTGAATTGAATGGAATTGCTTGAACTTCATGTTTATTTTAGTGTTTATTACTGCAATCATGATGTGACATTTTAAAGTGTTGTATTAGTGTATTTTACATCTGCAAAGTTGTTCATGGAGGATATGGGGGGGATAGGGGGTGCAATAAAGCAATGCGCCCTAGCTCTTTGAGATCTTACATCACAGTTGCCACTATGTATTGCCATTAGTTTGAAAGCAAAACCATCAAACCATCTCATGACATTTATTTAAAACATCAGTTTTCTATCCACGATATTCCTGGAGGAAATTTCCCCACAAAATCCACCCCAAACTCTCTGATCCTCAGGTTTTCGAAATGTTCGTAGCCTTACCCTCAGATACAGAACTTGGTCGCCCATCGCTGCAATTTAAGAAGCCATTTTTTTTCTTGTTTAGAGAAGAGGCTTCTAAGTGTACTCCACCGTTGGAGCATGTTTACGCTGACCTCTGGGACTAGAGCCCAGAAATGTGCTCTTTGGGACGCGTGCTGGCTCAGCGGTTTTCTCCCACCCCGTCAAAGAGCCCTTTGTTGTCTGTTCTACATGGTTCCTATTGTTAGTTCTCTTTCTCTATTATCTGTTCCCATGAAAGGAGGCCCAGTGGGTTGTTTGTGTCTTGCTTTCCATGCCCCATATATACCACCGTCTGTAATTCTAGTAGGAATTGTATGCAACATACAGGAACTTTACTAAAATTTATGAGAATATAAGGGCAAAACCTTCAAACACATTTGATTATGTTGAGATGTTAACACTTGTGTGTGTGTCTGATATATGAAGTATACATGTGTTTGTCTGTTTGTGTGTATGCATGTGGGTATACCCAGTATCTACTTATTATGTACTGGTGTGCTACTAAATGTTTTAACAGTAGTCTCTTTGTGAAGAAAAGAACCCTCTGATGTTTAAACTTTTCTAATTTCTGTGGCATTAAATTCTCCCACCATGGACCATTTCAAGCTACTGTGTAATATTATTGAACACACAGACACAATCAAGGTAAATAATTCTAAGAACATAGACAGTCATAAAAGATGATAAATTCTAGGAAATGATGTATTTTCAGTATTTATGACCTTTTCTAAAATTATATCTTCCAATTTTTTAAAATTAAAATATAATTACATCATTTCTCCCTTCCCTTTCCTTCCTCTGACCCTTCCCATGAATGCAAATCCCTTCTGCTTCCTCCCCAAAATCATGGCTTCTTTTTCTTTAGTTAGTTGTTGTTCCATACACATACATACAAATAACTAAGTGTAGATGCCTAAATACATAAATAGCCCCTGCTGGATCTGTTTAGTGTTGCTTGTGTACACAGGATTTCAGGGTTGACTACTTAATGTTGGATAACCAATTAGGAGATTCATCCCTGGAGAGAACATCAACTCTCAGTGTTCTTAGTTGCCTGTAGTTCTTTGTCTGTAGGTGGGCCCTGTGAGAGTTCTCTCTTCCATGTTAGCTTGTCTATTGGTGTTGTACTTGGTCAGGTCTTGTTTAGTCAGCCATATTGTTGCAACATCATGGGTGAAGCTTTGCTGCCTTTTCTAGGAGACACAATCTCACAGCAGCTTTAAAATCTGAATCCTCCCCTTCTCTCCCTGTTTCTTGTCTGTAGTCTATGGTCACTGTCCTATTGATGGTCTGTCACCTGCGTGTGTCTGTGCCTGCCGGAAGGCTTTCTGATCTCTGAGTGTCCCTACGCATCTCAGGGTCTGTCCCTCATAGAGGGCTTTGCTCTGTATTTATTGAACAGCACAGAAAACACTCTCTCTAACAGTTTTTTCCAAGGGAAGAACTTTACTGAATCCAGCTGACTTAGAATTAGCAAATGTGACTAAAACCAGACAGTGCTTCCAGCTCTGATGGAAGAGATTTGTTTTGTAAAGTTGCTTCCAACCTTGTTGGCTACCTTCAGCCAATGATTACCATCACACACACACACACACACACACACACACACACACACACTTTTCTGGGTCAGGGGCAAGGAAGAACATATAACTTAAGTGTAAAGCTATGCATTACTTTCAGCTGTAAAAGGGGATTACATGGAAAATCTGAGGCAAGAAAGTCTGGCTATTATATTGTTCTCTTAAAGGCAGATTAAACTTAAACTGGCTGAGTACACAGAAGGGCAGCCAGTTAAATTCATATTCTTAAATGATCTTAAGGTATAACATTAACTTGGCTGTGAGGTCCAGTAAAAGTTCAGTCTTTTGGATGTCCAGAAATGTTTTCATGAAATTTTATCACTGCATTTAGGGTACAGGGGGACAGAATTTAACTTGCTCTGTTGTAGAAAGATGGGAAAGAATAGTTCCCTATCTCCACTATGAAAACCAGAGAGAAAAAAGTTTTTTATTTCCTGTAAACATAAGCTATTCAAGTTTGAAATGGTAGACTATAGTAAGAAAACCACAACTATAACACAAATTAGTATATTTAAATTTATTATTATTATTATTATTATTATTATTATTATTATTATTGTTTTGCTGTTATTGTTGTGGAGTCTTTCCTCTCCTTCCATTGTTACATGGGTTCTGGAGACCAAAGTCCGATCTCCAGGTTTGCCCAACAAACACATTTACCCTGGTCATCCTACCTATCCCTAAATCAAATATTTTAACACAAATTCAAAATGACTCTTCTGGGACAGTCATCATAGTAGAAAGAGGAGTTTTCCAAGAAGCATGCACTCCATAAAAGTATGGTAGAAATCATCAGGTGTGTAATGAGAACCTGGTTTTATTTTTTATCTGAAAGTGTTGGTAAAATGTATGTTATTCAGTGACATCTTTAGTGAGATGTGTTCTGCCTTGAGAGGGAACCAATGTGAAGTTCTAGATCAAAGCTTAGGTGGGATTAAAAACTGAGACTATATGTAGGGCATAGGAGGTAGCTGAAAACAATACACCTGCGGTGGTTTGAATGAGAATGCACCCCATAGGCTTGTGTGTTTGAAAACTGGGTGCCCAGTTAGTGGAACTGTTTGGGAAGGATTAGGAGGTGTGACCTTGTTGGAGGAGGTGTGTCACTGGGGGTCTGAGGTTTCAAAAGCCCATGACAGGCCCAGTCTTGCCTTCTCTCTGCTTCTACTAGCAGGTCAGGTGTAAACCCTCAGCTGCTGCTTCAAGCCATGCCTGCCTGCCTGGCACCATGCTTTCTACCATGATGATCATGGACTAACTATCTGAAACTGTACACAAGCCTCCAATTAAATGTTTTCTTTTATAAGCTGCCTTGGTTGTGCTATCTCCTCACAGCAACAGAATAGTAACTAAGACAATAACTGAGAATTAATATGAAGTCCTGTTGGACAGAGTCTAGATTCATTTGTTAAAATAAATAAATAAATAAATAAATAAATAAATAAATAAATAAATAAATAAATAAATAAATAAATAAATAAATGAATTTACTTAGCATGGCCCATTGCTCCACTGTTCTTAAAGTTTTGCTACAGACTCTACACTTACTATCTGTGTGACTTTGGGCTGGTTACATAACATCTCTGTGCTTCAGTTTTCTTGGCTATAAAACAAGTGTTTTAGCACAGATGGTCCCTGGCTCACAACAGTTTAGCTTAGGATTTTTTGACGTTGTGATAGTGCAAAAGTGATACATCATCAGTAGGACTTACCCTTTGTGTTCTGGATTGTGAGTCTTCACTGAGCTTGAGTCATGCACTATGACATGACTTTGTCATGCTCGGCAGTGGTAGTGACATTGAGGGCTAGAACCCAGTCAGCCACATAATTACATAAAAAAACCCCAATATTCTGCTAAGCTATGATGTTTAGTTGGTTATGTATTACATTAGTTGAGTTGGTTATGTATTACATTAGTTTGTTTTCCATTATTATAAAGACACCAGAGTTTGGGTAATTTGTAAAGGAAGAACATTTATTTATCTTACTGTTCTGGAGGTTGAAGTACATGGCACTGTCTTCTGCCAGGCTCCAGTGAGAGCCTCCTGGTGGACAGTGTCACAATTGGAAGAAGCACATGCAGAAGAGGTCACATGGTGAGACAGCAGCCAGGAAGATTCAGGGGCCAGTCTTGAATATTGTTCTTTTTATAACAACCTCCTCTTGTGGGACTAACTCACTCCCAACACCAATGTCAATCCCACCCAAGGGCAGCTCTTCTAGCAACCTAGTTATTTCCCAACAGACCTTAGCTCTTAAAGATCCCTCTACCTATCACATTGTCATGATGGGGACTATGCTTCCAACATATGGATCTTTAGGGTACAAATGATATCCAAACCATAACATGTATATTATATGTATTGCTGACATGATATTTTCAGCTTTATAATGGATTTATCATATGTATCTTCACTGTAAGCCAAGGTGCTTCTGATATACATACTACATGTTCTGAAGATTAAACCCATTTATGTAAAACATTTATAATAATTCTTGGAATGCCATAAGCTTTAAGGTTACTGTCATTTTAATCAAACTAATCACCTAGGAATGCAATTCATTAGAATATAAAGTATATGACTCATATATTTCTGATGTCTGTTTGAATGGATCCTCTAAGGACCATCTTCTTTTCTGAGCTCTTGACCAACTTATACATAAGAAAGAACAATGAAACAGATGGAGAAAGCTGAGTATTCCCCTCAGGGCTGGTAAGGAGGCACAGCACAATGTGTTCAAGTCTGGACAATTTACCTACAAGTCCAGAAAGTTAATGTTAGTTAGACCCACTCTTCTGTAGGCAGTCCTGGAAACCTAACAGATCCTCTTTAGGGATAAACCTTGTCCTCACGGGGTTCAGAACAGAGTAGAGAGTGTGCCAGCTGAAGGATGGTTGACCTCAAGGGCCAGTGGAAAGGAAAAGGTGGGGCCTCCACACATACATTCTACTCTCATTTAGCAATCACACCCATTTATTGTTTGTTGGTGGGTAAGTATGTCCAGGACAGAGAATCCAGAATTACCTCCCAGTGGAACTCCTTCCCTGAGGTGGAGAACAGTAGACAGGAGCAAAGGCTTTGTTTGTGTTATACTGTTTTTTTTTCTTTTATTGAAAATAGATTCTTTGCTCATACAATATATATTCCCCTCCCTATACTCCCTGTTCCTCCCCACCTCCTCTCCCATCCAGACCCATTCCCTTTTTGTCTCTTACTAGAAAAGAACAGGCTTCTAAGAGATAACAACCAAACATGACAACATAAAATATAATAAGATGAAGCAAAAACTATCATGTGAAAGTTGGACACAGACAACCTAACAGGAGGAAAAGAGTCCCAAGATCTGGCACAAAAGTCAGAGACTTACTTGGTCTAACAATGAGAAGTCTCATAAAAAAAAAAACCTAAGCTTAAATTTATAATATATACACAGAGGACCAGGTGTAGACCCACCTGGGCCCTGTGCTTGCCACTTCAGTCTCTGTGAGTTCATATGCTCCTTTCTTAGTTGATTCACAGAGACTTGTTCTCTTGGTGTTCTCCATCCCCTCTGGCTCCTATAATCTTTCTGACTCCACTTCTGAGGTATTCCCAGAGCTTTGAGGAGAGGGATTTAATGGAGACCTCTCATTTAGATTATCTTTCCATGTAATATCTCTCCATGGCTATGAGTCTCTGCATCTGTTCCTATCTGCTGCTGGAGGAAGCTTCTCTGATGATGACTGGATAAGGCACTGATCTATGAGTATACTAGAATATCATTGAGTCATTTTATTGAAACTTTTTTTTTAGACCAGTAGTGTTTGGTTTTACCCTAGGTCTCTGGGCTATCTGGTCTCTTGCTCTTGGTTACCCAAGAAGTGCCAGGTATGGGTTCCTTCTCATGAAAATGTCCTTAAGTCAAATCAGACATTGGTTGGCTACTCTTACAAGTTCTGTGCCACCATGCCCCAGCACATCTTGCAGGCAGGACAGATTGTATGTCAGAGTTTTTGTGGCTGGGTTGGTGTCCACATTTCTCTTTTGATAGCTTGCAGAGTACCTTTCTGCACCAAAGAAACTAGATGTAGGGGTGAAGACTCCATTTAGGCACCAGCTCCACTTCTCCATGTTCAACGAGTCATATGGGTGTTGTCCTTAGCAATGGGGTCCTATTGTCAGTTTGCAGAATGCAACCCTCTGTCTTAGCAATAGCCTGGATTGTTTGGTGATTTCAATGGATACCCCTTGGCCAACAACTCAATTGAATGCAACCGAATTTTGTCACTGAAGCCTCACCTCACAACAGAAGATGTCCAGTTGAGACTTTGTAGTCCTCAGTACTAGGAGTCTTCACTAGGATCATGTTCATGATTCCAGGAAGTTTCTACTGCCCTAGGTTTACACATCAGCCCCCAAATGCCCCCCCACAGCTGTCTCTCTCCACACTCCATTCACCCCATCTCCCCCACCACTGACTACCCCATCCCATCTGCCCCCAGTCCACCTGTAAAAACTATTCCATTTCCCTCTCTCAAGAAGTCAAAAGGAAGAAGTGTTGTAGTGTTTTTAACACAAAGCATTTACTTTGCTTACTCAGGTCACTAAGATGCTGAGTTCAGCTGAAGATGAGGAGGTGTCTGGAAGTGCAATAGCAGCAGGAAGACATGCCCTCAGTAAACAACCGACAGGTGTTAGGTTACCACTGCCCAGGGACTGTGTCCACCCAGCAATGCTAAAGCCCTGGGATCTGTCCAGAAGGACACTGCTCAGGGATCCCTGGGATCTGTCCAGCTACAGAGACACTCGTCAGGGCAGAGAGGCAAGAACAGAAACAGCCTAGCAGGGGTTGATCACAGCCAGCAGATGGTTACAGGGAAATCTGGGAGAGAGACTAGCAGTGGTTCTCAATCTGTGGATCACTAGCCCAAGGATCCCTTTCACAGGGGTCACCTAAGACCACCAGAAAATACAGATATATGATTCATAACTAGCAATATTACAGTTACAAAGTAGTAGCAAAAATAATTTTATGGTTTGGGGGTCACCATAACATTGGAAACTGTATTAAGGGGTGTCTCAGCATTAAGAAGGTTGAGAATCACTGTTTAGGGTTAGCCCTACCACTATGTAAAGAAGAGTAGATGAGGAACAGGTAGATCTTTGGGCAAACAAGGACAGGCACACACACACACACACACACACACACACACACACACACACACACAAACACACACGCTTACTTCATGCTACTCAGCTTCTGAGCTATTTGGACTGTGCAGATCCACGTACCTTTTCACATGGTACAGTTTGAGAAATGCTGAGATTCCATCTTTGTGGTAGCAAGTGGAAGGAAGTTGAAAATCAATATGCATTAATATGCATCTTGGCCCACACTAAACATTCAGGCATCATCCTTTGTAACCATTATATATGTTTAGACTGCCCCACAATTGTGTCAGAGTGTTACCAAAGTCCCCTCTGTTCTGCTGTCTTTTGGAAGACAGATCAAGAAAACATTTAGACTGAGAGAGCAACTTAGCACAAGGTGATCAGCCCTGACACTCTCCTGGGCATCAGTATATGGGCAACTTCCACTCTTGGCTTCTCTTGAGGGCTGTATCACTCAATCCATCCCATCTATTTTCTGTTATGAGTTTGTGCTATTACTTAATCTGTCTAATGCATTCATTGTTCTTAAGCACTAGCACTGTGTCTTAAGTTTGGCTTAAAGCCACATCATATACCCTTACATGAAAATCCATCACTATGTTGTTGCTCAACCAGGTTTTCTCCAGAGTGGGTCACCTTCAGGTTTTTCAGAGCTAACAAGTTATTTCTGGATATTTTGAGAAAAAAAATTAAAGAAATGGAAACTTTGGGTTGCATTCGCTCTCTAGAGAATTGTTAAGGCCAACAGATGGGCACCATTTGCTGTCAAAGTCTGGTATGAGAATCAGCTTTATGCTGGGGAGTCAAAGAGCTGTGTGGCCTGGCATGAGATCATGGTTCAAAGTAAACATATTTAGTAACCTGATAATGCTATGGCATCCAGGAAGCTGAACTCTAAGCAGAAGTAGAGCATCACTAGGCTATACCAACAGGGGAAGCATGTGGTTGGTGGGCTTCTTTAGGGGAGCATTGCATTTGAATAGAGGGGTTTACATAACATACTTGTGCTAGGGAACTGAGATGTTCCAGGAGAACAGGTCTGAACAATGACATATAATTGTTAAATTCCCTCTGGAAAAGGCATAGGAAACCAAAGGGATTTTGTTTTGCTGATGTGAGTTTGAACCATTTTGGGACTATGGTAGAAAGAGCAGGAACCACCATTAGTCTTTCTTTCTCTCTCCTACAAGCACTTCCAAACTACAGCATCTCCTTCCCCCAGATTATATAATAATATAAGATTATATGGGACACCAATACCTTATAGCCCGTTTGGTATATAAACAGTGCCATGGATCAGTAAAATGATGGAGGAAATCATAAATTGTACCAATAACGGAACAAGTGATTTGTATAGAGACTTTAATGTAAAAAATTGTTATCAAGTTGTTAACTAGGTAACAGAAAGGGTCCAGAGAGAGCTCTAAGGTATCTTGGATTTAGCAATTACAGAAGCAGCTAGGGGCAAAGGGAAGGAGGGAAGAGGTTGGACTTACTAAGACTCCATGACCTGGAAGATGCACCTAGAGGTCTGGAATTTATACTTCTGAGGAAGGGGTCTGCTTAGTTGGTCCTGGATTTCAGTTCAGAGAAGGACTCCTGTTACAGACTTGATATGTGTCCCCTGCCCCTGGTCCTATGTTAAAAGCTGATATTTAATATGTAGGTATTAGGAAATGGGGTCTTTGGGAGTTACTCATCCTTTGAAAGCTCTTGGACCAGAGTCTCTGTAAAATAGGCTAGAGCGAGCTCCCTCACTCCTTCCCATGTGTGATGAGGTTACTGTGTATGAGCCAGATGTGCTTCCTAAAAAGACATTAAGTCTTCTAGGTCCTTGATCTTGGACTTCCCAGTTTTCAGACAATTTCTGTTGCTTAGACCACTTCACCTATGGCAGCTCATTATAGCATGAAGAGCAAACTAAGGCCTGAAGAAGGGCCACTGGCCTGACTGGTGCTATGGCCCCTGAAGATGGGAAGGGGTTCCATGAGACTATTGTTTTTCAAGGGCTAGAAAAGCCTGTCAGGTGGATTCAGCTGCAGCTACAAGACAGTACCACTGCTCCGTGGTGAACAGGAGGGATCATCATATACTAATGGGAGCAGCAATACTGTGACACACAGAGCAAGCTCAGAACAGGACCTCAGTGTCTCAGGCAAATAATTTACAGAATCTCTGACAACATCTGTGGGGACAAAACCCTTAAACTATGACCTGCCTCTGCCTCAAAAAAGTTGAAGATCAACCCATTAGGATAACGTGATAAACAGCTCATTCCACAATTCTGCTTGCCTTATGTGGAGGTAAAGGGGAGTGTCAATCCCACAGACAGTAAACCTAAACATTCTTCACCTTGTTAATTAGGGACTGTTTGGTTGTTCAGTTATTTCAGATTTAAAAATCACCTCAATGCTTATGTCACTTTAAAGGTGATTGATAAATAATTGTATTATATTATCAATATTAATTGTCAAATATATTATCAAAATAGTTGTATTGTATTACCAATATAATACAATTCTAAATATTTTCCTAAGAAATGTTTCCTCCAAGTTAATCTGGCCCCAATTTTCAAATCAGTATAAACTCAATTTATTTATTTTTTTTTAATTTCAGAGAATTCTAATATTGTCAAATTCAGGATATCTGTGTAGTCAAGGCAAACATTAAAATTTTATTTCACTGAATCTTGCTTTTGTTCAACAAATTAAGTTAAATTTTTATCATTGTTGAATAATCTTTGTAGAAGGAATATTCTGACTTCTCACAAAGATATTCTAAATATTTACTTTTGCTGTGGGATATTGTTCTGTATGCTGTGAATATGTGTTGCTCTGATTGGTTGATAAATAAAGTGCTGATTGGCCAGTAGCCAGGCAGGAATTATAGGTGGGATAAGCAAATAAGGAGAATTCTGGGATGAGGAAGGACTGAGTCAGGAGTCACCAGCCAGACACAGAGGAAGCAAGATGACAAGGCAGAACTGAGAAAAGGTACCAAGCCACATGGCTAAACATAGATAAGAATTATGGGTTAATTTAAGTGTAAGAGCTAGTCAGTAATAAGCCTGAGCTAATGGCCTAGCAGTTATAAATAATATTAAAGCTCTGAGTGATTATTTTATAAGTGGCTGTGGGTCTGTGGGGGCCAGGCGGAACCCAAGAAACATTTATCCTACATGCTTTCATTTAATAACTAGCCTGTATGTATTTGCTTTATATCAACTATGTAAAGAGTACTTTATCAGATTCTGGAGAAGAATAAATAAAGTGTGTTGAGGTAGATACAATTGGTTAAAGACACACCCTCTGCTCTTTCCTGGCTGACAGAGCCTGGGTGTTTCTCCTATGTACACAGTGTTTTTTGAATGAGTATCCGCCTAAGCCTATATGCCAAATCCCTGGTTGAAACCACTTGGGGTGAAGCATAGCGGAAGGAAGTTTGGCCATTGGAGGTGTCTTTTGAAAGGAATGTTAGGACCCTGCCCTTTCCTCATTCTTTCTGTTTTTTTCAGGTGCCACAAGGCATAGTAGAATATTACTTTAAGGTGTGTTACTTTTGTTTATGTTGCATTTGTTTAACTCTGTGAAGCTGTGTTACTGTGTCTGTCTAAAACACCTGATGGTCTAATAAAGAACTGGCCAATAACAAGGCAGGAGAAAGGATAGGTGGGGCTGGCAGGCAGAGAGTATAAATAGAAGGAGAAATCTGGGAAGAGGGATCTAAGATTGAGCAGCCGGAGGAGGAGGACTCCAGGGGCCAGCCAGCTACACAGCAAGCCATGGAATAAGAGTAAGATTTACAGGAGTTAGAGAACAGGAAAAGCCCAGAGGCAAAAGATAGATGGGATAATCTAAAGTTAAGAAAAGCTGGCAAGAAACTAAGCCAAGCTAAGGCTGGACATTCATAAGTAAGAATAAGCCTCCGTGTGTGATTTATTTGGGAGCTGGGTGGCAGCCCCCCCCCAAGAACAAAAAACCCCCAACAACAAGAAGGAGAATAGGCCTCCTCTTCCATGTGCTCCTTCTGTGAAGCACTGTGTTACCACATACCCAAGGCAACAAGCACACAGCCACGGGCTGAAAAACTCACATTTCTTCCTTGAGGTCGATTCCATCAGTGTCACAAAGAAAAGCTGTCCAGTATAGTCAGAAAGTTATGTCTGGCTCAGGGACAAGTCAGGATTCATTCATTACAGTTAAGGAAGCCCATTCTTCATTTTATACCCTTTCCATGATAAAATGGCTGCAACACCAGAGTGTGCATTGGTGTTTATACATATGACATTTGGGGAGATGGAGAGATGACTCAGTGGTTAAGAGCAACGGCTGATCTTATAGAAGACCTTGGTTTGAATCCTAGCACCCAGATGATGGTTCATAACGATCTGTAATTCCAGTTCTTAGGATCTGACACCCTTTTTCTGGCGTGCACATAGTGCACCTATATATACACAGCCATATACGTAAAAAATAGTGAAAGATATGACATTAGAGCTTTGGAGGCTATCTGAAAACCCAGCTCTAGCTTGGTATGATGGTTTCAACCTGCAATTTCAGCACTAGGAAAGGTATTTTGAAGCCATCCTAAGCTACATTGTAAGGTAATGGCTCAACAAAACTATGGGATGGGGAAGCAGGTTAGAGATGGACCACTGGCCTAGCATGTGCAAGGCCTATGATGTCACTCCAAGTACTGATAACAAACAGACAGACAGACAGACAAACAAACAGAACACCTCTAGAAGCCACACAGCTGCAACAGGAGTCCAGACATACTTATCCACTCAGTCCGTTATCCTGGGAGAGCCCACATAAGGACTTTTTTTTTTTTTTAACTGAGAAGACAGTGTTCTTATTGCTTAACCTATTTTCTGTTGGGTTCAGTGCTACATAATTGTATTATTTTCCTCACTGCTGTGCCAAAATACTGGGTGAAAATGACTTAAGGAAAGAAGAGTTCATTTTGGCTCGTACATTGAGGGTACAGTCCATCATGAAAAGGAAGTCGCGGAGGCAGCAGCATGAGGCAGCTGGTCCCATGGTGTTCTCAGGCAGGAAGCAGAGAGAGCTGAATGCTGATGTTCAGCTCTTGTTCACCATGGAATGACATCAGCCCATGGAATGGTGCCACTCACAGTTAGAAGGTGTCTTCCCATCTCAGTTAGCCTAATCTAGAAAGCTCCTCTCCGACATGGCCAGAGATTTGTCTTCTAGGTGATTCTAGACCCTGTACAGCTGGATGACGTTTACTTTCTGCTTGTCAAGATTTTGAAATCACAGTGTTTTCAGGGATTGTTCACATGTATGTGTCCTTCTGTAGCCATCAGCGCCACGTGTGTGTACAGATTCAGTTACATAAGATTTGAAAATATTTGCATCTGTATTGAATATGCACACATTTTTTCATTGTCGTTGTTGTCTAAATGGTAGAGATATCTTTTTACATAGATTTTTACATTGCATTCGGTATTATAATTACCCTAGAGGTGACCAGGAGAATGGAAAGATGCATGTGAGATACAGACAGATGCTGTGCCATTTCACATGGGAGTTGAACACTAGGAAAATCTAGCGTTTGTTTGGATACTTGGAATCAATCCTCTGTGGGCAGCAGGCATGGCTGTGGAAAATTCCCTAAATATTGCTTGCACATAGGCACATTATTAGGAAGATTTATGACCATGTGTACCGAGTTTTTTTAAATTATTAATTTCAACATAAGCAGTCTACTTCTAAGAATTGATCCCAAATAAATAATCCTTAATGTAGAAATTTTATTATGTATAAAGTTGTTTGTTGCAGATTTGCTTATAAATAATGAACAGTTTGAAGCCAGCTAATTATTTAACACTGAGGAAAGTGTGAATATATTTTGGTACATGCATACAATAGATGCAAACCAGAAAAATTATGCAATATAAAACCATAAAAACAGCTGTATATGCTGTTTTAACATTAACAGTATCAAGATAAAAATTGTAATGCTTTATATTATTCTAGCTTTACTATGTTAGAAGCCTATAAAATGGGATCAAATAAATGAGAGCTTAGCAATGGCTTCTGTTGAATATAAATATTATTTTCTTCTATTGCTTTTTTATATTTTGTAGTTTTTTTTTTTTTTTAACATTGAACTAGCATTGTCTTTGTAATCAGGGGAGAAATCAGAAATTCCAGGGAAAGCTTGGCAGACACTTTCCTGGTAAGATTCCTCCCCCTCAAGTTCTTTAAAGGAGACTCAATTGCTTTTATTTTTATTTAAAATAAGTCAAGTTGAAGCACAGAAAGGTTTTTCTGTTTTAGTCTAAGTTTCAAATGTACAATGGAAGACAAAGGAACTCTGTGCATTTTTTTTTGTTCTTTCCACAATTGCCATTGGGACAATGCATCTGGAACAAACAATATTCTGTCCTTGAGAAAACTAGGTACATCACATTAGAAATGGATTTCTGTCCAGTGTCTCAGAACATTCCCACTGTTCAGACAACAGTTACATTGGCACAAAGCTTACATGTGTCTTCCTTTTAGAATTTTCTTATTTCTTGTAAAGCATACATTTCTGCAGAAGACTAGGTATAGACAGAATGATTTCTCTCCCTGGGGTAGTAGGTGAGGAACTAGAGAAAGAATAACGTGAAAAAACATCAGTATCGTGAGTGCGGGGCGCATGCTCACCTCATGACTTCTGGAGGTTGCTTGGTTGCTGTCTTGGTTCCTTTTCAGATGCAGTGACAGAACCCTATGACCCAGGTGACTTAGAAAGCATTTCATTTGGGGCTTACGGTTCCAGAAGGCTAGAGTCCACGACATCATGGTGGGGAGCATGGCAGCAGGCAGATAGACATGCTGCTGGAACAATAGCTAAGAGCTTACATCTTTAATTCACAAACAAGAGGCAGAGAGAGCCAACTATGGAATGGCGTGAGCTCTTTGAAACCTCAAAACCCACCCCTCAGTGACACACCTCCTACAAGGCCACAAGTCCTAATCCTTCCCAACTAGTCCTACTAACTGGGACCAATCATTCAAATATAAGAGTCTACAAAGGGCCAGTCTCATTCAAACCACCATATTTCATTCACTGGTTCCCATAGCCTGTGGCCAGATCATAATGCAAAAGGCACTTAGGCCAGCTTCAAAAGTCCCCATAATCTTTCCCAGACTCAACACAGTTTCAAAGTCCAAAGTCTCTTCTGAGACAAAAGACAGTCTCTTAATTGTAACCCTGTGAAAAATCAAAAGACAAATTAAATACTTATATAATGGCACAGAATCTACATTACCATTTAAAAAGGGAGGAATGGGGGCACAGTGAGGAAATACTGGACCAAAGAGAGACCAGCACCCAGCAGGGCAAACTTCAAAGCCTGTATTCCTTGTCTGATGTCAAAGTGCTCAGATGGCTCCATCCTTCCAATTTTGCTGTTGGCAACTCACTTCTCAACCCTGGGCTGGTTCCACTCCTTATATGCAGATCTCCCTGGCAGTCATCCCTTGCCTCTGGTACCTCCAAAATTCTGGGGTCTCCAGTGTAATCCAGGCTTCACTTTCAGAGCTTCACACAATGGCCTCCAGGTCCCTACCTTGGCTTCCCTCAGTAATGAACTGTAATCTGAACATGTAAGCTCAATAATCTCTTTCTTCCCCCAACTTGCATTTGGTTGTGGTTTTATCCCAGCAATACAAAGCTAACCAGGACACTGTCTCATGGCAGTGGTGTGCACAGGGATAGCAGTAATGCATGATGTTCACTATGGTGCAGCGAGGGTTTCAGTGTGTTGTTGCCCAAGGGTTCACATGTTGATATTTAATCCCCATGGGACATTGTAACTTGGTGGGAACTCAGTGTGAGTGTTTAAAAGGAAAGCTTTTGGGTGTTGATCAGAATTTCATAAAGCCATCAGGGTGTAGTTCCATGACTGAATACTAGAGCCTCTCTAAGAAGAGGAAGAGCGGCCACAGGAGATTCATCCACATGTACTTCCTGTCTTTCACCATGTGACACCCTTCACTGAAGACAAAACAAATGTGATCATTACATTTGTTTCCTTGACTTTGGAACAGACCCAGCAACTTCCTTTTTTCCTTCTAAGTTCAGCAGCCTCAAATGTTCCATTGTAGTAGCAGAAAGTAGATGAGTACATATTTGTAAAATGTTTACCATGCACGAGTCTTGTAGTAAGTGCTATTCATTTAAACTTCACAATATTATTATCTTTACTTGTAAGACACAGCACCTGAGACTCATAAACAAAGTGATTTACCCACAATCACTCATCTGGTAAATGATCATGGGACCCGAACCCAGTCTGACATCAGAGTCTTCATGTTCATGACAATGGAACACAGGCACATAAAAGTTGTTAAGAATTGTTTGTCATCTCTAAAGTGCCCTTCCCTTAAAGCAGTGGTTCTCAACCTTCTTAGTGCTGTGACCCTTTAATACAGTGCCTCATGTTGTAGTGACCCCAACCATAACATTATTTGTATTGCCTCCTAATAACTGTAATTTTGCTACTGTTATGAATTGTAATGCACATATCTGATATGCAGATGGTCTTAGGCAGCCCCTGTGAAAGGGTCATTTGACCTCCCAAAGGGGTTGCGACCCACAGGTTGATAACCACTGCTCTAAAGTCAGCTTTAAAATGTCATGTTTGGGGGCTTGTACATCTGATACTCTTGGTTGGCTGTCTATGAATCATGCTCCAAAGCTTTCCAGCCCTTTTCTGCCTTGCTGGTAACCACAATAGAACTGCCCAAGCAGGAACTTGCTTTCAAAGCCTCCACAGATTTAAGAATCACCCATGGGCTCACTTCTGTCCAGAAATGGGGGAGATTCCTAAATGACTTGTAGGAAGGCTAACTCCTTCCTAATGACAAGTTGGGAAACTTCCTCCACTCTTCAATTTGGCCCCTTCCCTCACTGTGGGAACATGTGTAGACATGACATGTGGAGCTGCAATGGATGTAACTATGCAGAAAAACTACAAGACTTTTAGAGGTTTTAACACATTATTCACATAAAGTTGCCAAATCAGGATCAACACGTTTCTTGTTGAAGGAAACATTAAACAGTCCCAACCTTCTGCCCTGATAGCCGCATTTCTATTAGTTGTAGCCAAATGCAGCCCACTTAACATAAAGCTGAACAATGTTACTGAAAACACCCAAATATACAATAAACTGTAATTATGCCTTCCAAGATAGATGTGAAAAAATTGCTACAGTCTGGGAGAATACCCTGCATACAAAAGGGTCTAAAAAAAACAAACAGCAACTTTGTACAGAAAACTGAAGGAGTTATCCTGGACAGCATGATAGAGAGTAATTGTTATAATATGTCATAAAGACGATCTCTCTAATGATGGACTGCATGGCCATAATTCTTCTCACCCCCATTTAAACTTTACCGTTCAATGTAGCATTTTACTTCATCCAATTTAGTGCTGACACGTCCCTTGAGTCATTGCTTGGCCATCTGCAATAGTTTCCTTGGCTTGCTGTAATGAATTACCATAAGCTGGGTAGATTATCATGTCAGAAATTTATTCCTTCATAGTCTCATAGCTAGATGTCCTAAGTCAAACTATTGGCAAAGCCATGCTCTCTTTGAAGCCGCTGGTGGAGTCTTTGTTCCATGCCTTTTTCATAGCTTCTGGGATTGCCATCAATCCTTAGTAATCCTTGGTTTATAGATACATCCTTCCAACCTCTGCCTCACTTTTTACATGACCTTCTCCCTGTGTGTTTCTGTATATCTTATATATGTATACTATTAATAGTAGATTAATGGACACTGCTACTCCAGTATGGCCTCACTTTAACTTAATTCCATACAGATCAACCCTGTTTCAAAATGAGGCCATATTCTGAGGGTCTGGGAAGAGCGTCTGAGATTAGGAGTCAATAGCTTACTCAGAAAACTTCACCTATTGTTCAGGGAGAAGGACACCGGAAAACAAATCCATCAGAGGCTTGAGAAATGCTGCTCGTTGGAACCTGAGACAACCATATTGAAGGCTGAGACACCTGAAGAGCAAAGGCATACTGTTACAGATGAAGCCATCTCTAGAGCAGATGTGAGGCTCACGTGTAGGTCATTCTAGAAGATGTCCAGCCAGACAGAAAGGTACTGTCTAAGTGAATTATGGGAAATGTTAAGTTGTTGTTGTTTAGGGATGGATTGCTAATTAATCTTTCACAGGTTCAAATGCTGTCGTTTTAGGATTGGTTTCCTGGCAGTACCCAGACATTAGTCAAAGGCACATTTAACTGAATGCACCTAAGGACTTTCCTTAACTGGATTACAAGTGATGTAGTTGGCTGCGGCCTAAGGCAGTGTTTGTTGTTTGAGATGCTGAATTAGAGCTCCCAACACCACTTCAAAATCAATGATTTTTTAAGGGGAAAGTGTTAGATGGTAAAAGTATTAGAAATATAAAAGAAAAGTCATTGGTGATTTAATATCCTGTAATGCATTGTTATGCCAGAAATTATAGAAAGACCAAAAATGACTCAACAACTTCTGAAATTCACATTATCTTTTGGCATTATTGTACAGATAGATTCTCTGTAAACTGAGACACAGACTGAGAGTTGGAAGGAGTCTTTGATTTAGAGCCTGTCACAGCTGTCTTGATTGTGTTGAACCCTCAGTGTCTTGGAGAAGACATTCTTAGGCTCTCTCCAAACTTCCCTCAAAGAATAAAATCCTATCACAACCTAGAGGCAGGAATATCAAATATTAAATCAAAGCCTTAAAAGTCTTTACTTCATCTATATTTTATTTAGATGTTAGAACTATGACTGACTGAATTCATCTTGATTGAATGCCTGGCACCAAGGAATGGACTATAGGTCTATTGTCATAGGTGTTTAAGACAGTGACCATGTGGTTCAGATGAAAGATCTGGGGCTCACAATGGTTGAACTGCCAAGGCCACAAACCCATATCTGTGCATTGATTTTTCTCACCTTCAAGGTGGACATCTAATTATGCAGTTAAGCAATAACAGTGTACTACATTTGTATAAGTTAACAACTAGTGACAGAATACACAGCCACCAGCACCATAATATTTTGTTTATTATTTGCTTGAAGAATGTTTCAGTGCAAAGAGATTTCTGTGTGGATGATAGAGTCTAGTCTGGACTGTAGAAAGAGTTCCATCAATCTGAAGTGTTCTAAGAAGAATTAAAAAGAACTGGTGCAGTTATTCAGAGCTTTGATTGTCATTATAGAAATGGACACTGGGGAGTTTTCAAAAATATACTTCCTTTTCTTGATGAATAACTAGTCTTCAACAGTTATGTATTTGCTTCAGCTCACTACTTTTATACTAAATCAGCTGTGTAACCTATGTATAGCAGCGGGCAAGATCCTGGTCCCTTGGTCATTCTGTGTTACTCCAATCTGTGAAGGATTCTGATACCTCAGCCAGCCGCAGTGCTGGTTTATTCTGCTTTCAGAAAGTCATTTTATTTGGTGTGGAGTGAAGCTTCCATGAAAGTGACCAGTCAGTGTGCCAGAGAGCAGGCAGCAACACTATCTATCCATGCATACACTTGCCCTTCCCAACACACAAAGTGTACATTTGGGATGTTTGTGCTAAGCCCTGCTTTGTAGCCCCTAGAGATGATTGTACAGTAATCTGTGCCTTCTACCCACTACTGCCGGCTAAAATCTTTTGCCAAAGACCCTGGCAATTGGCATGTAGTAAAACTGACTCAGGACAGGCAATGAACAAACCAGAAAGATGTCCACACCCATTTGGTACTGCCATAACAGGTTAACTGAGACTGAGTAATTTATAGAGAACGGAAATTTATTCTCTTGCAGTTTTGTAGGATGGGAAATCCAAGATCAACATACTGTCATCTAGTATAGACTTCCTGCTGTGACATCCCATGGGGGAGGGGCAGAGAGAGAACAGAGAGACAAGAAGAGGGAAAGGGGGGGTTGACCTGTTCTTTTCACAAAGAAACCACTCCCACAATAGGGACATTAGTCATTTCATAAAGGTGGAGCCCTTGGGATTCAATAACCTTGTGAAATTTTCCCTCTTAATTACAATAGCATACTGTTACCATGGCAAATGAATTTTTATGTGAAATTTGGAGAGGGGGAACATTCAACATCCAGAATGTATATGTGGAATGTATGTGTATTTAATATGTATATATGTGATGAACAGATACAGGAATGAAATTGCAAATTTATAGCAACTTCATTCATGCCACTACCCCTTTATCGAGACTCACCTTGCTTTCACTAATTTTGGAGCAATAGAATTTTCAGCATAATATCATACTCAGTGACATTGTCTTGCTGTATAACTTGGGTTTCTGGTTACACCAGTATCATGTACATATCATAAATTATATGACAGCAGTGGGGAATATTTTATGTTCAAGAGAGTATACTTTAAAATAATAACAGACAGGGCTGGAGAGATGGCTCAGTGGTTAAGAATATTGACTGCTCTTCCAGAGGACCTGGGTTCAATTCCCTGCACCCACATGGCTGCTCACAACTGTCTGTAACTTCAGTTCCAGAGGACCAGACACCCAGGGCAAAACACCAACACATATAAAATTAAAAAAAAAAAGATTAAAAAAACTGAAAAAAATAATAAGAGACATTCAATAGGGCAAGGTTGTGAATATGCTCCATTATCGTTATCTTCAGAGGTTAAAAATGTCATCTTTATTCTTCTAAACAAGTTCGATTGTTTTCCTCTTCCAACAGGGCTTGTAGAGCAAACTATCTTTAATCCCTTAAGGAATCCTCCCTGTAGTAAGAACCCAGGAAATCTAAAGACTGCCTGTGGTCTGAATTCTTCCTGGGTACCACCAGCCAGTCAGGCCCTCATTCCATGGAGTATCAGGAGATCTGTTACTGACAGTCCTCCAAGCCCTCCTTGCCTTCTATCAGACTGGTCTGCCGGGCTCTTCAGATGCACCAACATAACCGCGTGCTCAGCTCTGGGAGGTCCTGTCACACACACCCTGGGGGAGCATGGGTGAAAATATGGAAAACGGGTTCAGGGTCTTTATCCACTGAGATTCCCTGATTTATGTTGTCATTTCCCTTATTAATAGCAAAAGGGGTTTAGCTTAATCAAAGAGATTCCTGGGGACCCAATTAATAAAGTGGTTAAATCTCATAGGATATTTATCAAGTCATAGTTCCATAAATAATTCCTGGCACCACTAGAAAAATGATACTGTTCATTTGCTGTTTACCTCTGACTGTACACTGGGCCACCAAATGGATATTTTAAGAGGTTCCTTAGTGTCCTTTAATCTTTAACCACAAAATGTGACTAAAATATGAATTAATGGCACATTTACCGCACCCTTGTTGTGGGATGTTCTCTATGCTGTGAATGTGTTATTCTGATTGGTTAATAAATAAAGTGCTGATTGGCCAGGCAGAAAGTATAGGTGGGACAAGCAGAGAAGAGAATTCTGGGAACAGGAAAGCTGAGGCAGAAAGCCGCTGCCAGCCGCTGCCATGAGAAGATGTTAAGATACCGGTAAGCCACGATCCACGTGGCAACTTATAGATTAATAGAAATGGGTTGATTTAAGATATAAGAACAGTTAGCAAGAAGCCTGCCACGGCCATACAGTTCTCTCAACTCTCCTTTCTGTTAGTCCTGCCTATACTTCCTGCCTGGCCACTGGCCAATCAGTGTTTTATTTATTGACCAATCAGAGCACTTGACATACAGACCATCCCACAGCAGACTCTTACGGTTAAGTGTTTAAAGAATTATTTTAAATTTTATGTAAAACAAAAAAATTCTAGTATTATCTTTTTTTTTTTTTGAAGTGTGTATGAAGCCTAGGTCTTTGAAATTCCTAGTATTTTCTCCACAGTTATTCTGGGAAAAACAGAAAAGTTGGTTGCTAACATGTCTTTATCTTCCTTCCTGGAAATCTAGCTCTTCAGTTCTTTCTTGTTATCTGTATGACTGCTTCTGTAGACTCTAAAGTTTAAGAGTGCAAAGAATTTGTACTTGAGATGTATTTGTGGTATGAGTGGTCACGGGTGCTTCAAGATCAAACAGAACACCATAAACAATCTTTTCAAAGTTCTCTGAGAACACTTTGTTTCCCAGATGTTGTGGCTGCTACACATAGCTCCAAGGGTTGCTAAGTTTTTAATTGTTGAGAAGATAGATAAAGTTGGTCTTTCCAGTTATACTTTGCAAAAGTGTGGAAAGCTATGCAAATGAGAAGACTCTGGTATTTCTGACAATGTTTTGTCTGCAATGGAAATAGATCACACTTTTTTTTAACTGATGCATATTTAAGACCTCGGAGGCCATTACTAAAATTAGACACATTTCCATTTGTGAGTTTTGAATTCTGAGTTCTTGTTAGAGTTTGTGATAGTATTAATTATACATATGATAGTTGACTTTCAATTCGCCTCACGAGGAGAATGAAACACTCAAAATTTTACAAATAGTAGATGTTCCTGCTTATATACACTGCTTATAATTTTTAAGTCTTTATTGTCTGGCTAGGTTTAACAGAAGAGAATATCTAATGCTGCATATAAATGACTTAACAGTTTGAGATGCTGGAGATTTACACATATTTAAATCAGGAATTGAAAGTGTTGTCTTTGTCCATTGTCCTGCTATTCCTTAAGCATCACACACCCATTGAATATTTGCTTATCTTCTAGGTACAATCTGTATTGTAAGATGCTCCGGGGAGAAGCAGGTCACAAAACAGAGTATGGTAGGTTGTTGTTCTCAGGGAATTTATTGGGAGTCTCAAGTGGAAACATATGGAGAGACCCAGGCTGTGATTTGAATTTGAGATGCCCTTCCACCTTGTGTCAAAGGCTTGGTTGGCACTGTGATTGGATGATGATGGCACTATCTTGATTAGCTCTCTTTTTAAAAAAATGTTTTAAAAAATAGCTTACTTACTCATGTATTTTTTAAAGTATAAGTGCTCCATCTGCATGCACATCAGAACCCACTGTAGATGGTTGTGGGTGCTGGAGATTGAATTTAGGACCTCTAGAAGAGCAATCACAGCTCTTAACCACCAAGCCATCTCTCCAACCCTTGATCAGCTTCCTTAACAGCTGTATCTCATTATACCATTCAGGCAAATGTGAAGGGCATCTGGGGATTATAAGGGTTGGGGACAGTGTACATCCCAATAACAATTTCTTAAATTGTGTTGGAATGTTTGACGTTTGGAATTTCTCTTTGACTTGCAGACTGGAGGTAAGTACATGTCTTAACCACATGTTTCTTAAATATATTTGTCTTTTTTTTTTTCCGAGACAGGGTTTCTCTGTGTAGCTTTGCGCCTTTCCTGGAACTCACTTGGTAGCCCAGGCTGGCCTCGAACTCACAAAGATCCGTCTGGCTCTGCCTCCCGAGTGCTGGGATTAAAGGCATGCGCCACCACCGCCCGGCGAACTTGTTGTTTTAACTGAAACATTTTTACAAGATCAGAGTATTTACCTCAACCTGAAATGTTTTACAAAATCAGAGTATTAGAGATCACCCAGCAGCTTTCAAAGTGCTGTTTTGTGTCACAGCATGGCACCAGCCCTGTGAAGAATAACCTTGTCATCTCCAGAAAGCTTGCTGGAAGTGGAGAGTTGTATAATGTGAATATTTCAAATGCTTAGAGAAGAAAGGGCCCTGTAAATACATGTAACAAGCTGTAACATATGTGAAATTTTCTTTGCCTTCATGCTGCCTCTGGACCACTTTTAGTATGAATATACTCATTGTAAGACCATGGAATGTTTTCTATACCATGGCATGATTTTAAGGGACTCTCATTGTTTTTGAAGTTTACATTTGTGCTAAAGTGACAGTGCATGGATAATTGATTTGGCTATAAACCATACATCAAAGTAAATCCAAGTGTAATAAGTTTTATATTATGACTGAAAATATTTAAGTTGCTAAGACATTTCTTATTTTTAACACATGAAATGCAGTATAGCACCCCTCTCTTTGTCTCTGCAAAAATTATTGTTATTATTATTATTATTATTATTATTATTATTATTATTATTATTATTCACTCATATGCCTGCCCACCTGCCACAGGTCACATGTGGGGATAAGAGGACAATTTATAGGAGTCAGTTCTCTTCTTGTATCATACGGGTCTTGGGGACTGAATTAAAGTTCTCTGGATTGGTAGCAGACTCCTTTGCCTGCTGAGCCATCTCATTGGCCTTTACTCAAGAGCTTGAAAAGCAAAGACTCATTTTGGCTTTCCCCTATGCAAACATAACTGATGTTAAGGGCAACTTAGGGGACCTACACTGGCTGGCTTTGTGTGTTAACTTGACACAAGCTTAGAGGAAGGAGCCTCAGTCGAGGAAATGTCTTGATGAGATCCAGCTGTAAGGCATTTTCTCATTTAGTGATCAATGGGGGAGGGCCTGGCCCATGGTAGGTGGTGCCATCCCTGGGCAGGTGGTCCTGGATTCTATAAGAAGGTGGATTGAGCCCTTTCTGAAGGAGTGATGGGGAGGGGGGTAGATGGAAGTCAGGGGAAGGGAAACTGTGGTCGGTATGTAAAATAAATGAAAAAAAGTTAATAAAATAAAGAAGGTCTGAGCAAGCCATGAGAAACAGGCCAGTAGCAGCACCCTGCCATGGCCTCTGCATCAGCTCCTGCCTCCAGGTTTCTGCTGTCTTTGAGTTCCTGTCCTGACTTCCTTCAGTGAGGAACAGCAATGCTGAAGTGTAAGCCAAATAAACTCTTTCCTCCCCAACTTGCTTTTTGGTCTTGGTGTTTCATCACAGCAATAGAAACCCTAACTAAGACAGAACCACTTAGGCCAAGATTCCATCTCTTGATCTTTGGCCAACTTTAGGAGGTAAATTCCTACACAGCAGTTCAAACCAACTGCAAATTAGAAAAACATGGCATAGAAAATTGTGTAACTGCTGTGTTCAGTTGATATCGTTGGAGGGGGGTCTCTTCTTTTCTGAAGGGAAATGGAGGAGTGGATCTGGAGGAGAGGGGTGGTGGGGGAGGGAACTGGAAAGAGAGGAGGGGAAACTGTGGTTGGGATGCAAAGTGTGAGAGAAGAATAAAAAAAATACACGAATGCCCTGTTTTCTAACTTGGTACCTTTTTCTGGTGTTTATAAGCAAAACACTCAAGCTGTATTTCTCCAGACAAGTTCAGATGAGATAATGCCCATATCAAATTCTAATTACCCTGAAGCACAGGTTCATACAGTACTTAATGTATAGAATCTGAATCTGAAACATGGAATTAAGAAATGAAACCCTTTTCTTCCCAACAAAAATATAAACAAACACATCCATCTCAGTAGTGGTATGAAAACTTGCTTCATCCTTAATAAATAGTAAAAATACATGTACACCAAAGAATTATTTTGACATTTTTGTCATATGATCTATTATCAATAGGTTTTGATTTATATACTTGCTTCATATACACATAAATTCAAGGTCACATAAAAAATTATCAGGCAAAGCAGTGGCAAGTAGAATAAACTTAAGAAGTCCTGGTCTAGACTACTGTGGTCTGCCCCAGCATCCTTTTCTGATCACTCTCCTGCCCATCTTCATGCTGTGTATGCTGTGATGAAGTTGGATATCTATAATTTCTGCTCCTCTGCATTTATTCATGGCATAGTCTCCAAGAGAAACCCTTTCCATTTCATGCTTGCCATCTCAGTATTTCTTCAGCCCCTATTCATCCTTTTAAATGACCAGCTGAAAAATTCTCCTACCAGCTTGTCTAAAACAATTGCATCTCTTTTGGGTACTGTGTGAGTCACATTTCTTAGTAGCAAGTAACTGAACTCATGCTAAGTAGAAAGGAATTCAGTAAAGGATATTAAAGGAGAACCTGGGTGGAGGGCAACCTAGATGGTTAGAAACCAAAGTTATGTGACAAGAATAGCACCAACCTATGTTATGATTATGGTCACTGCTGCCTGGATGATGCTGTCAATTACATAGCCCAGTATGCTTCACCCTAGTCAAATGTATACCACAGGTCAGAAATCTAGCAGCAAAAGTCTGAGTGCAATGCACATACATGTACACACACATGTATATACTTGTTTTGTTTGTTTTCTGTTTTGGAGAAAAACACTTTGCAAAGTGAGAAATTATCAACAAGAAAGACAATGATGTTGTGTGGTTATAGTCATTTAAATAAGTATTTACCACTTATAGTTTTTATTATAGTAATTTCAAATATGCACAGAGAACAGGGTAACCTACAGCCCCATCCCGGCCATTCCCACCTTGCGCATCTGTAACATTCTAATTCAATGTCTTTCTTGTTTAGCTCATGGTTGTTACCATCTACTTCTACACAGGCACTCCTCACACAACCTCCTGGTTATTCTGAAGAGAATCCTAGACATTGGGGAATTTCATCTGTGACTAATTCTATTTGTGTCTCTAAAAGACAACAAATTTCTTAAACATACAACCTTTATCCTTTCCATAAAAAAAACTTAAAAATCTACCGGGTGGTGGTGGTGGCGGCGGCGGCGGCGGCGGCGGTGGCGGCGGCGGCGGCACATGCCTTTAATCCCAGCACTCAGGAGGCAGAGTCAGGTGGATCTCTGTGAGTTCTCAGCCATCCTGGTCTACAAAGCAAGATCCAGGGCAGGCACCAAACTACACAGAGAAAAAACAAAAAACAAACAAACAAAAAACTTAAAAATCTGACAGCAATTCCTTAACATCAATTAATAGCTAACCTGTGTCTTAGTTTCTTCATTTGTCTCCATGACAGTTTTCAATCTTGATTCATTTGAATCAACTTCCAAGCAAGCTTCTCTTCTTAGACTTTTGTTTTTTCACATGCTGCTTGCTTCTTCTAATCTATAGATTTTCTATATCTCCTTTTCTGTTTGCAATGTATTTGTTGAAGAAGCCATGCCATTTATCTTGTAGAGTTTCCTGAATTTTGGATTGTTCTAAATGCCACTTTGTGGTATATTTTAACATGGACTTTTACTGAAAAGTGGTAAATAGGTCTAGAGGCCTTGGATTGTTTGGTTTAGCATCTTTCATTAACTCTTGGAAGTCTCATTATTTTGTCCTGAGCATGTATGTGCAGTTATGAAAATTAACTTTATTGAGCTAGAGTAATGTGCTATTAAACAATACATAATTTATAAGGCAAAAAATCTAACATTTGTTTAAACTGTTATAGGTTTTGTTAGTAGGACACACTGCTTAGAGAAAAACTTTGTAAGTATCAACTCATATTTCCTCTCAGAACTCTTTTTTTTTTTAATGAGCAATTTGAACATTTCTCTTGAACTCTTTTTTCCCCACCAGAGCATTTTTTTACTACTAATTTTTTATTCTTACTGATCTTTATGGATAGGCTGGCACTTTAAAAAGTGGCTAGAATATAGTATTACTCACAGACTAAAACCAAGAGAGTTGAAAGAGTAAATAATATCCACACATTTAGGAGCCCAGTGGACCGGCATGTTGGTTTATGCTTTAGAATAGAACTGCAGTTCTCAACCTGTGGGTCATGATCCCTTCCGGGGTTGCATATCAGATATCCTGTGTATCAGATATTTGCATTATGACTCATTACAGTAGCAAAATTACAGTTATGAAGTAGCAATGAAATAATTTTATGGTTGGGGGTTACCACAATGTGAGGAACTGTATTAAAGGGTCACAGCATTAGGAAGGCTGAGGACCACTGCCTTAGAAGAAGTTAATTCAAAATCTTTCTCTTCATATCAATTAAAGTTATATATAAAGTTATAATAACCAACAGTACTAGCCCAGTGACAACCTGAAGACATTAACTTAATGAAAACCAAATGTACACAGAACTTATTTTATTTTATTTTATTCAGAATTTATTTTAAATGTAACTAATTCTAAACTCATGGGATCCAGCCATTTGGGCATATCCAAGTCCCTGGCCATGTCATCACCAATAAGGTGCTATGCACTTAGACACACAACACTATTTCTTCCAGTGCCTTGTACAAGAACATTGAGCTCCACTCTCCTATTTCCAAATAGCCTTAGTTTTTAGTCTAGGTTTATGGGATATATTAGAAAAGAAAGTTGACATCATGGACACTTCACAAGGACTATTGAGTCTTTGTCTATAGAGGATAAAGGTCTGTTACTTCCACAATGTTTGTGCCACTATTGCACTAATGTATTATACAGACAGGTGTCTATTCACCTGTTTGTTTCTTAAAGAGAAAGAGAAAGAAGGCATCGAGTTAGATAAGGGAAGGGAAACTATGATCAGAATATCTTGAATGAAGAAAAATTCTTTTCATTAAAAAATAATCTACAGAAAAAAGAAGGAAGCAAAGGAAATTTTTAAGGCAATATGAAGAGTTTGACTTGATTATTATCTACAGTAATCAGACAGTAGAAACAGGCTGTGGAGGAGTGACCTCTGGATATCATTATTTGACACAGAAATTTGCAGGAACAACTTGGAACCTCCTGGAGCGACTGGTTCCCATCAGCAAGCGCTGGGCGAGCTGACTCAAGCACATGTGGACTCCCAATGAGCCTTGGGCTTTCACTCCCCTGCATTCTTCCCTCCATCCACAGGACGAAAGTCTCAGATCCCAGTCATAAGACTCTCTTCTCTGTATTGCTTTATTTTAAGTCCTCATCCTGGAACAGAACTTCCCGGGGGAGAACTTGCAGTGTCTCTGTGGACCTGACCCTCCAGCTGTGACTGAGCACCCTTGCCCTCTTTAAAACTCAACCTGGAGTTACACAGATGTGGGGAGCCTACTCCTTTTAATTTTCAGCATACATTGCTGGAAACATCAGCCAACAGCCTCAGGAGAACACTAGCTCACAAGCTGAACTCTTAGACTAGATTAGGAAAGAGTTCATACAAAATAGGCAGTGGTGCAGTGTACACATCCTGGTTTGAACTGTGGGAACACGGGAGTTAGGAATTTAAAAGAGGTATCACAGAGATCTGTGAGGTGATAAGTAAGGGGTTGTGTGTGTTTCTCAGTGCTACTAAAAGTGACCACACACTTAGTGAACATACTTACATTACAACATTGGAAGCCAGAAGTGAGATGTGAATCTTTCAGCACAAAAACCAAGGCAGCAGTAGCAAGTTCCTTCTGGGGTCTTTTGAGAGAAGCTGCCTTGCCTTTCCCAGGATCTGGTGGCTCCTGACAGACATGGCATGTCACTCATTTCTTTCGTCAAAGCCAGTAGTCTTAAGTTTCCTCCATTCTGACCTCATCCTTCCTTCCTAGGAGACCCTGGTGATGGCTTTGAGTCGTTGGATAATCCAAGATACTATCCCCACGTTGAGATCCCTATATTAATCACACCCACAAGGATCCTTCTCCATGGTGTATTGTATCCCCTAAAGGATATGTACAAATACTCAGCTACAGGGATATGCTTGCAAACATAGTACTAAAACAACCAAACTTTCATATTCTCACACAAATTATTTATTATCTCATGTGGAAAACTTACCAGACCATAAAGGAAGCCTCAATAAATCCCAAGGAACCAATGATATATGGATTGTGTTCTGTGACCATAATCCACTCATGCTATACATTTTTAAAAGTTTATGACACCCTAACAGCTGTGTTTTATGCAAAAAATCCCTCAGTTTAAAAAAGTGATCATATAGGGAATTGTTGAATTTTAGGATTTACAAATCCTCACATGGCATTCAAGAGCTGAAAAAGGCTCTCGATAGAAATGTAAAATGAATCCGTCAGGAAGCAGAGGACTTGAAAAGGAACAACATACACATCAAGTTCAAGGAGCTACGATGCAATGGAGCAAACCCAAAGAAACAATGTGAGGAAAACAAGAAATGAAACATTAATAATAATGAAATAGAAATCAATAAAATATGGAAGTAAAACTGTAAAACCACAAGAAACTCTGTCTCTAACAAAATGTGGCAAGCAAAAGAGAAAAAGTCTTCTGAGAAAAACCACACTGTGAACAAGAAAATAAAAACTGTAGATAAAATAGATTGTAAGCAAAAGTATCACAAATATATATACATACTTGTATACATACATATGTATATGCATAAATACATATATTATACATACAATGCTTGCATACATGCATGCATGCATGGATACACATATTTGGGAACCTTTATGAAGATATAAAATGTTTAGAAATATGTAAGTGCTCAAACTGAAGAATTTATTTCACATTTCCATATAGACCCCACTTGCCACCAGACTTTTGCAGTATCTAGTCTTTCGTAGGAAATTTCTACTAAATTTCCCAGGAAAAAATAGTCATCATTTTTTTCTCAGAAAAGGAAAATACTTATAATTCAAACTCAATTGATGAGATGAAGCAGTCTTGATTCTAATGTCAGATATACACAATAGAAGAAATTTATAATCCAATTTTGCTTGTGAACACACATGCTAATATTAGGTGAAATACTAGCTAATTGAACATTTGATTACTAAAGAACAACTCATTTTAGATTAAATTTATGCATGTGTGCATTGAAGTTTCAATGTAATAAAGTTTATCACTAGAATTCACCTTATTAATAGAAAAATATAATTTCAATTGATGCACAGAAAGCATTCAATAAATTTAAATGTGGAGTCCATAGATGGATATATGAACATATTCTAATGAGTGTATTCAAACAATGCTAACATAGTACATTCTTAGGAGTCTAAGACAAGCTTAGAATTTTGTTAATGATTTGGTTTCTTCATTTAATTCACTATATTTTTATTGAAGTTATTCTTCCATCTGCAGAACTCCATTAAATAAGACAGCATGAATTCTGCTGAAATATAAAATGACTGGGCAGAAAATGGCCAAAGGAGAAGATGGATTATAGCCTAAGGCAGAATGGAAGGAGAACCATAGAAATCAATGCAAAGCTGTTTTTAAGCCAAGGCATTGACTTTTAGTTGTGTGAAATTTCACTTCCTAAATAACTGAGTTCTCATAATTAAAAATATTATTAATTCTTTGAGAATTTCAAATAAAGTATTTTGATCATAATCACCGCAACTCATCTGCTTACTCATCCAGAGCCACCCAACCTCCCTAACCATCCAACTTCTTGTCTTCTTTTTTTTTTTTTTATTATTGAATGACCTATCAATTCTAGTTTGTGCTGTCTATATACTTCTGGATGTGGGGCCACTGGAGTGTAGGCAGAAGTCACATAATTAATGAAAATTGATTCTTCCTCCTCTAGCAGCCATCAACTGTCAGTAGCTCTTCAACTTAGGGTGGAGATTTGGGAACTCCTCCTCACCCCGTATAAAATGGTGGTTGGCTTGAGCTTGTGCAGGTCTTGTGCAGGCAACCGCACAGCTATTGTGAGTCCATGAGTATAGTGGGTCTGTCATGTCCAGAAGACACTGCTTTGTCCCTGTCTCTCCCTGACCTCTGGCTCTTACATATTTCTGTCACCCCTTCTGCAATGGTCCCTGAGCCTTGTGGGAGAGGGTCTGACATAGACACGTAGTTGTGGCTGAGCACTCTGCTGATAGTTATCCTGTGCACTGTGATTAGTTGTGAGTTGCTGCATTAACCATTGTTGACTACACAAAGAAACCTCTCTGATAAGGTTCCAGAGCTGCACTAATCTATAAGCATAGAGATGTGTATTTACAGGGGAGTTTGTTAGCATGTCAATTTGTCAAAATTATAGTAGTAGGTTCACCCCTAGGACCTGTGAGCTACTCAGCTATGGGATTTGGGCTGGATTTATACTACAAAGCATGTGTTTCCTGCTGTGGAACTGGCCTTAAATCCAATTAGAAAGTGGTTGGTTACTCTCATGACATTTGTGCCACTATTGAACTCATGTGCATATCTCGCCACACCAATTATTATTGAAGTTCACAGGGTTCTCAGGCTAGGTAAGACCACTGATGACTCCCTGCTGCTTCCCTAGAAGCCTCAATAGCACCTTCCAGTACCATGAAAGCTAGCCAGTGGATAAGAAGTTTCCTAGGCAGTACTGATTTGATTTATTCATGTCCTATGATCATTGTGTATGTTGTCTTCAGCAATAGAGTCTTACCATTCAGTTCTGGTAGGTAGCCAGGAGCAATAGCAATAAGATATCTGGTTTTTGGAGTCCATGGACACTAACAACTCAAGGGGAGTTATTCTATACCCAGCAGTGAGCTTTTATTTGGCAAACTATGGTTGCACACACACACACACACACACACACACACACACACACACACACACACACATTCACTCACAGTCCAAACACAACTAAGGGCCAGCTGTATTTAGCCCTTACTACTAGTTTGTTTCTCAATGTTTCCTTGGATTATATTTAACATTAAATCTTCCAGTAAACACCCTTCGTTCTTAAACATTTGACCAGGGAAACTTTTAAAGCAACTTGATATGGCGGTGTACTTTCTGGCTTCAACTGATGATTAAAGCCAGATTTTTTAAAGTGAGGTTTTCAGACACTCCATCCCATACTAAGAGACTCTTTCTTTCTTTCTTTCTTTCTTTCTTTCTTTCTTTCTTTCTTTCTTTCTTTCTTTCTTTCTTTCTTTCTCCCTCCCTCCCTCCCTCCCTCCCTCCCTCCCTCCCTTTCCTTCCTTCCTTCCTTCCTTCCTTCCTTCCTTCTTTCTCTTTCTTTCTTTCTTTCTTTCTTTCTTTCTTTCTTTCTTTCTTTCTTTCTTTCTTTCTTTCTTTCTTTCTTTCTTTCTTTCTTTCTTTCTTTCTTTTTCTTTTTTGGTTTTTTCAAGACAGGGTTTCTCTGTGTAGCTTTGCACCTTTCCTGGAACTCACTTGGTAGCCCAGGCTGGCCTCAAACTCACAGAGATCCATCTGGCTCTGCCTCCTGAGTGCTGGGATTTAAGGCGTGCGCCGCCGCCACCCGGCGAGACTGTTTCTTTGTAGGTCTCTTGATATAAAAGATGCATTCTCCTTCAGTTTCATAACGAATCTTTCCCTCAGGTACTAGGAATCTATCTGGATATATATATAAAATCTGGATATATATATATATTATATATAAATATAAAATTTTGTATCCAAGTGAGTTACTGAATCCAGCATGATGCCGCAACCCCACCCCCACCCCCACAGGTTCTCTGTTTCATGCGTGACTCACTAGAACTCTTTACATATAATCTGACCTGATGAACTCTGGAGTAGAGGTGGGGTTCACAACCCTTTGACTTTTCTCAAACAGCTGGCCACCCTTCCTCTAGTTCTTGATTTTGTCATGAATGAGTCAAATTTCAGTCTCCTAGAATCTTCCACCCTCTGTGTTCAAATATTTAGCTTGCCAAGTGCTGCCATTGACCCCTGACTAGTTTTCCATTATTGAACACTGATTAGCAGAATCATTCTAAAAATGTTAAAGATTTATCTTGCAAACTTCTCTTCTCATTGAGAGAAACAAACATACAACCAGTCCACTCTTTCTACTTGAATTATGTGTCAGGATTGCTAAGTAGTTAATGAAGGTAAGTTTTTTTATATGAAAATATTACAGGTTATAAAAATGAGGGAGAGATATTGAAATATGGATAGTATTACTCTATTAACCCTTAACGATATAGTTAAGAAATTGTGTTTTTTTCCATTTTTTAAATTTTATTTTATAATTTAATTTAATTTTACATATCAGCCACGGATTCCCTTGTGCCCCCCCCTCCCGCCTTCCCCTCAGTCCACCCCCATTCCCATCTCCTCCAGGGCAAAGACTCCCCTGAGGATTGAG
>CABHPH010000548.1:19937-33811 GCA_902168325.1 Peromyscus nudipes | reverse complement strand
ATGCCTACACTCTTCTAAATAACAAACTCATCCATAAGCAACCTTGATTAAAGACTCTGGATTACGGGGCAGGGGAGGCGGGGAGGTGAGACATAGAAATAGAAGGGGGATTTCTTGGGAAAAGGGCAAAAGGAGGCGTTCATCCAGAGTGGGAGGGGGACAAGAGGGTGATGGGTAGTGAATGCGATGAAAATAATTGCATGTATGTATTCGTGTATGAAAATGTCATCATGAAATCCATTAGGTACAATTAATATTTGTTAATAAAAATGTTAATATCTTGCATTTTTTAAAGCCACACTCATACTTCACTCATTTAAAAGACTAAAGATAAAAAAAATTCTGGCATTAAAGGTGTGCACCACCACACCTGACCCTTTATATACATAAATTGCTCAAAGAAACACATTTTTTAGAAGAACTAAAGGCAAAATGCCACCATTACCCTTCCCTTTGTTTCTCCCACAGAGTCTTCTTGACTGACAGCGGGGTGATACCCCAGTAAACGCCGTGCAAGCTGATGAAGCTCCTGACACACCTAAGCATGATACGTGCTTGCCGCCCTGTGTGCTGGGTCGTGTTGGTCACTCTCACTATCGTGTGACTCAGTGTTGTGGGTCAGCTGGCCAGTGATGACCGCGATGTGACTAGCCTGGGAAAAGATCAACATTCAAAAGCCGAAGCATGGTTTATACCAGACTTTTATCACTCTTACTACGCAGTAAACTTGAATACCTCTGAGTCAAGCTGTGGTGAATGGAGGCCCTCACACAGTTACGTTTAATCAGACTTCAGCCCACAATGCCAAAACTGGATGGGCTGTGTCCTTAGCCCAACTCCCCGATTCCCCCACCTTCCAACCCTAGCTAAACTCCTTGATGCAAGGGGTGGGGCCACTGAAGACAGCCAGGAGAGAAGCCACAGACTGGATTCTCAGGCAAGAAGGAAGCCACCGGCACAGACATGGAGGAGGAAAGAACAGAACATGGCCCAGTGCCTTGGTGAATACAGCGACCTGATGTGTCCCACACTGTGCCACAGGAACGAAAAATTCCAAGAACTCTGAGAGGCTTTACCACCTCATCTGAGTCAGGTGGTAGTGACACATGCCTTTAATCTCAGCACTTGGGAGGCAAAGTCAGGCAGATCTTTGAGTTCAAGGTCAGCGTAGTCTACAGAGCAAGTTCCAGGACAGCCATGGCTACACAGAGAATCCTGTCTCAAAAAATAGGTGATAGATAGATAGATAGATAGATAGAGAGATAGATAGATAGACAGATAGTTATTTGCACCATCAATTCTGTGACTACAATAAAAGGAAGTCCATAATATCAGTTTTTAAGATACATTTTTATTGTTTAAATGTCCTTTCAGTTTATAAATGTCCCATGTGAACTTAAAACAGATTTGCAATCAGCAGCTGTCAGCTACAGTTTCCCATATGCATCAAGTCAGCCTCTCAGATTTCTGTTGTGATTGGGCCATAGAGATGAGCAGAGGCTGAGAAGCGAATGCTCCTGGGTCGTCTTTACTCCTGGATCAGCAGCCATTCACCGTCTCAACCTGACGAGTCGGTGTCCTCACCTTCAGCAAGTCCTAGGCTCCCGGTTTGGTTCCCTTAATCAACAAAGCTGCCAGGAGTTTTACTTGAAGCTCATCTACCAGCAGTGCTCAGCGGTAGAGATTTCCAAGAGATCTCTGCCCGTGTGATGTCCTCCTTCCCTGGAAGTCTGTCTTCCCATGGCTCTTGGCCCATGCTTCCTCACTGCCCTACTGGTTCTCCAGTGGTTGGGAGAGGATGTTAGAGCCTTCTTTGTAGTTCTCCACAGATGAAAGAACTGGTCCAAAGCCCCATTCATTTAGTATAGATATTTCAATAAAATTAGAATTTTTAAAAGAAGCCCTTTTAAGTCCCAGGACTGTCTTCATATTTACAAGGTTGTGTTTCAGCGGGGTTAATTGGTACGTATGTAGTGAAAGAGTCCTTGGTGGGAAAATTTGGCCTTTACTTATTGTTCTCTTGTTGAGACTGGGTCCTACTACGTTAGTCCAGGCTGGACTCAAATTTGTGACTTACGTGCCTCTGCCTCCACCTCCAAAGTGCTAGAAGTACAGATGTGTAACCATCACATCTGGCTTATTCTTTCTGGTAAAAATAATTTCTAGTTAAGGATAGAGGATAAGTTGATTTTTTTCATTCAAATATTGTCCCATTAGCAACAATGTAACATTCACTTTTTCTTTAAAACTCTCTTTAGTCTCTTTCCACATTAAGAAAAGAGACTGATATTAAAGGTTGTCATTAATATCTGCTAGCTGCGTGTATTAATGGAGTTCACTGTGGTATGTCCATACACCCATGAAACTTGCTCTGATCAACCCTAACCTTCCCTTTTCCACATCTACCCCCAGCACACCCTTCTCTGTCTTGAATAATCATGACCCTACCTTCAGCTAGCTCACACATCTGAGGAAAAAAAACGTGATATTTGTATTTCTGTGTCTGGCTTATTTCACTTAATGTAGTGTTCCTGGCCCCCACCGCATCCAGTTTCAGCCTTTTCATAGCGAACAACAGCATTGCATTCTTCTTCACGGTGGAATAATAAATAGTCCGTTGTGTAAACACCACATTTTCATTGTCCATTCATCTTTGAGTCTGATTCTACAGCTTAGCTATTGTAAACAGTGCCACAAAAAAAAAAAAAAAAAAACAGAGTCAGGCAGAGATCTTCCTGACACTTCATACACACCCAGAAGTGAGATAGTGGGATTCTATGGTTGCTCCAGCCTTGGTTTTCTATAATAGCCGTAACTAATTTGTATTCCCATGCACAGTTGAAGGCTCCTATTTTTCTATACATCATCAAGCATTAGCTGTTTTAGAGGACATTATATGTAACAGCCACCCTAACTAGAGAGTTTGGATTTGCATTTCCCTGATGGCTGACAAAGTGGACAATTTCCCAGATATCTGTGCTTCCTCTTGATGTACTTCTTCATATCATTTACCCACTTTTTTAATATTAGACTACTTTTTATTGCCATTTCTTGGCTTCCCCATACATTCTGAATATCAACCATCTGTCAGATAAAAAGTTGACAAATATTCTCTTCTTAACGACAGGTTGTCTCTTTGCTATGCTGTTGACTCGCTGTGGGGCTTTTCTGTGTGACTCAGCCCCATCTGTCCAGACTTGCCTTGGGTTCCTGTGCTTTTGGGGTTCTGTGCAGAGCGTCACTGCCAATGCCCTTGTCTTGAAGGGTTCCTCTGGTTTTGTACTGCAATCTTGGTTTCCAGTCTTACATTCAGCTCTTCATCCCCCAGATTTTTGTAGAGTTGGAAGGGTTAAATCTTCTTCCATGGCTAAAGGATATTCAATAGATAGTGAACAGGACAAGAACCTGGGGGGGGGGGGGCCTCCATCACCATAGACACATCAAATTACAGCCAGAGTCCTATCTCCCAATAAAGCCTTTCTGTGTCTTCAGCCATCACTGGGGTATTTTGTTTATTTGTTTGTTTGTTTGCTGTTTTTTTCAATTTACTCTACGGTGGGACTGAGAGTCCACACCCCTCTGGCTTAGTCGTTTCAGAACTTGAACGCAAATCTTGGGGAGAGCAGCTATCAAATTTGAAATCTCCTGCAAGTTCGGGTCTACTCTTTAAAGATCAGTGCGACTGTCATTTCATTTCCCTACCTCTGGCAGAGATCAGTTCATTGCTTCTTTTACATCCCACTCAGCCCACAAAGATGTTGTTGTTGTTGTTGTTTTTTTTAAAGACGAGCGCATAATAGGAATGTAACATAATTGAATGACTTAAAGGAAAAACAAAACTTCAGTATTTACTGCCGAGCTTGCTAACAGTGGTCTCCCTTCATCCTGGGAAGCCACATTCCAAGCCCCTCAGGGCAGACGTGGTACGGAGCCCTGTAATTTAATGTTGTTTCTATCTTAAGTCAGTACTTACACGCTGTGACTGTAACTTTGCAGTTTGTGCAAAACGGCCAGGGCTTTCTTTTTCCTTCCTCATAACTGCACAGATAGAGTGTGTTCTTCACAATGTCTGGCCTCTCTTCGAGGTCCTTTCCGCCCTGCTAAGTGGAGAACTGTGCTTTGGAACAAAGGAAATGGCATGTCAAGGAAATGGGGGTCCTTTGAACACACGCACTGTGACCCCACGACACTGGAGCTGCTGTGGAAGCAGCCGCGGAGGGAGCAGTGGGCAGTGGGACAGTGTGGACGCTTGACAAGCGGGTGGCCAGAGAAGGATGCTCAAGAAGACCTGTACCACGTAGTCAACACGTATACAGTTTATACTGTGTGGATCATCCGGTTCTGGAGTTTTCCATTTAAAATTGGACCCTGTTTGATCTTGAACCACTGCAGTCATAAAAAGCAAAACCAGGGGTGGAGCTGTACTTCAGATTCTAGCAAGCTCATTCTGAAAGTGATGTTGGTAAGCAAAAAAAATTCAGGAGACCACCAGCTTGACATGAACCCGTATGTGTCTCTGCTTCTCTTCCCACCCCAAGCCCCACAGTAATCAAGGGCGTGTCTTGTTCCATTTCCATTAGTTTGCTTTTCACCACAAGCACATAAAACAGAAGGACACAAGACATTGGGCTGCTTCCTTCCCCTTTGATCTGAGACTCTCCTCTCAGCAAACAAAAGCTGAGCCTCCTGAGCCTCGGTCTCATCACACTCTAACCATGAGAATCTGCATGTACGGGCATGTGTATGTGTGCATGTGTGTGCGGGTGTATGTGTGTATACATGTGACGGTGCATGTTTGTGAGTGTGTGTGTGTGTGTGTGCGCGCGTTGATGGTACCCAGGCCATGTGATCTGAGGCAAAGGCAATACCATTGCAATGAAGCGCAGCCTTGCCTTTTTTTTTTTTAAATATATATCCAAGCACCAAAATTACCAAGAGAAAATGATATTGCAGAGTCGCTGGATAGGGTTAGAGATCCAGTTGGAGGAGAAGGCACAAGGCCAGGCCAGGACGCACTCCTGCAGCCTGTTGAGCAAACCGTTTCTCCCAGAACTCCGAGCTCCAAAAGCAAGCAGAGGAGTGTGACGTCATTGTCTTTTCACTGCAAGGTAAAGAAGTGATCTGGCTCAGGCTGACCATTCAGCCTGACGACTGCTCTGACATTCAGTCCCAACACTGTCAAGCTTCAGGTTTCTGACTGTAGAATATTATTCCCGTCTCTGTAACCTCTCTGATGAAATGGAGTGCAAACTGAGCTTACACTCATGAGGATGTATGTACAGCGTAAGCAGGACCTCATCACTCTCAATGCAGAGAAACAGGAGACATCCCAGCAGTATGGAGATGGGTCAGTAAGTTATGGTGTGTTTGTGCTATGCTTTATGGTCATTCAGACCAGTTGATTCTGAGAACTGTCTAACGGCACGAGAAAATGTTCACAGAATGTGTATGGTATAAATACAATCTGACAAACATGCAATAAATGAATTTATATGTACACATGTGTAGATTTTTGTGTATGATTATTAGAAAACGCTTCAAATGTTAACTGTTTCTATGTCTGTGTGGGGGACTATAGATACCTTTTATTTACTTAGCTATGTATTTCCTAGTTTTCTGCAAAGAAAATGCATGACTTTAATAGTTAGAAGAGAAGCATTGTACAGATGTAGAGACTGATACACTTAAGGTCAGATTTCTCTTCTCTTAGTGCACAGCACTAAAAATAACAGGTCTCAGCTTGAAGGTCAAGTTCCCCTTGGGTCCTTCTCTTCCTCACCTCCCTCCATTTCTCATTCCTTATAGAGACAACATGAAGAACTAGAGAGCCAACCAGTGGCTGCCCAGGCCAGCTGTCTGCCATTGAAATCAGGGCACTTGGGGTCATTCTCCACTGGGCTCCGCTTAGTGCCACAGAGGGAGAGCAGAGGCTCTCTGCCAATGTCACCAGCATTTTGAGTCTCATGCAACATGCTTTTCTCCAGTCACTCACCTGGATGGCTAAGATGCTGTGTTCCTAATCTTTTCCTGTGAAATCCACCTGGCCCATACCAGCTGGCTAACATCGCCTATGCACCTGTGTGCAGCCAGAAGTCTCAAGAGAGATTTTCAGTGTCAGAGACTTGGCAGGGTGACAGCTCTTTCTAACGTCCTTGGGAAGTTACTCATCCTTCCTTCTCTGAGGCCTGCGATCTTCCAGGACTTGTTACGGAGTCTGTTCTTTTCAAAAGAATTTTTGCAGGTCCCAATCTCCTTCCCCCAATACCTAGTCAACACCTGTGCCCCAAGAAAGAGATGAGGGTCACCCATGTGGTGGTCACTTATTACCTAGATGGATCCCACTGGTTGTTAGGGAAAAGAATGATAGACTGACGCATGGCAGATTGGTGAGCATTGCCACACTGTTAATAATTTTAACTGTCATAAAGAATTTGATACTGAAGAGTGAGAGCTGAGTTCACAGTTAGGGAGAATCCAGCCCAAGCACCCCGGAATTGACTTGTCATCTAAGAGCTGAGTTCACAGTTAGGGAGATTATTGGTGAAATTATTAAGGCCACTCCACGTAGTTAAAAGTGAGGTTTATTTTGTGGGGTAACTCACAAATGAAGGGATAGGTTACAGGGTCTGGGAAAGACATAGCACAGTCTGGCGGTGTTCTCTGGAGAACTCTGTTCAGTCTACCTCTAGTGTCCAGGGTCCGGGAACCAAGAGAGGGCAGCGCATCCGGTTCTTGGGTCTTCAGGGCCCTCTCTTGGCCCCGCCTAGTAGGCGTGACAGTTACTGAAGCCTCATGGGGGGTTGGAACTTCCAGATCAAAGCTGGAATGGCTACCCACCACAGGAGATTCCATCCTAAGTACCCTGGAACTGACATCTAAGAGCTGAGTTCACAATAAGGGAGAATCCAACCCAAGCACCCGGAAACTGACTTGTCATCTAAGGTAGATGAGTTGGGATCTGCAGTGAGAATATCATAAAGACTCAGGGCATGCAGGAACATGAAGAAAAAAAAATTCTCTCCTTCCCATACTGATGCACCTGTCTAATCCAGTTGTGAGACTATTCGGGCTTCAGCTGGGTTCAAGGTTAATATGCTGCAGCTCTTGATATATTGCTGTGTCTTTCCATGTTGTGCTTTATGTGCTCATTTATTCAAAGAGCATCAACTCTGTGTCAAAGGCATTCCACTTGTGCAAAGGAGCTAGCTATGTTTGATCACCAAAATGTCGCTCTCTCTTTGTGTATGTGACTCACCTCGAGGATGGCTTCCTATGTCTGGTGTGAAGCCTGCCCTTCTACAGGATTCCTTCTCTGCCTGCATCTCCCCCATCACACTTGCTATACCTACAGTCCCAGGCTCAGTGTGACTTCCTTCCTCTGACTGTTATTCTCGTGGTAGCCCTGCAGAATCCAGCCAGTGAGATCTAAGATCGGCTGGACCTGAACCCAATTTCATTCACTTTGGGGCACTGGGCAACTGAACTTCTATCATGTCTTTGTCTCTCAGGTAGGAATAAGAATACCTCTGTGATTTTAAGAGTGACCCTACAGGATACTGTGCTAAGTGCAGTAAGCCAGACACAGAAAGACACATACCACATGTGTGCATTTATATATGAATCTTAAAAAGTCAGACTGACTGAAAACGTTATACTGAGTGAGGCAGCCCAGGCCCAGAACGACAAATGTTGCATGTGCTTACTCATAGATGGATCCTAGCATCATCTTGAGATTTGTGTATTTGACTTGGAGTGCCTGTAAAATCCAGAAAACCTGAAAGGGCCCATTGGTGGGAAGGGAGAAGAAAGATATAAGGAAGTGATGTGAAGGAGAAAGAGAAATTATGTGGGCGTAAGTGGGAGAGGGGTGGGAGGGTAAGGCAGGAAAGTGGTCAGGGGAGGGATAACTAACACTGAGAATGTGTGAAAAGCCATATGGAAACCGACTATTTTATATGCTTCCTTATAAAAGCATTTAATTGGAATTACCCTACACAGAGGATTACACATCTTCCAGAAGCCATAGGTTGCCAAATAAAAAGACCAGTACCAGGTGTGGAAGATCACCCCTTAAGTTTTTCATCAGGGGTGTCCTGAACACTCCCAAAACAATACAGGATATTGACATTGCTCTGGGTTGCCCTCCAAAACGTGATTGTAAGTTCCAATTGCTGAAGACACCACACACTTTGGTCACAGGACATAGAGAGATCAGGTTGGTACTAACCAGGAAGATCCCTCCATCCATGCTGGCTAGCTTTCATAGTATCAAGGATGCTATATAAGCTGTTGAGGTACAAAAGTCACCAACGATTTACCCAACCAGAAAGGGCTGCCATCTTCTTGAACCAATTTAAGCCATTCAGACAGTTCTTCAAGTGAGGCTCCCTACTTAGTGATTCTGTAGTTCGTGTCAAGTTGACATTAAAACCAACCATCAGACATTGTGTGTGTGTGTGTGTGTGTGTGTGTGTTCAATAACATATATCAGAACGTCACTGATAAACATTAAATATATAGTTTTATGTTTCGATTGTATCTCAATAAAACTGAATCTTTCCTCATAGCATTAACACAAAAATCAAATGAAAAATTTATACAGAGCACCCAGCATAATTTCTGGCATATTAAGAGTTGATCAGTAGAAGTTAATAATACTGACAGCACCAACTTACACTGGAAGAATCTGGAAAATCAATAATGCAAACATGTTCTTCAGCAGCTGAGGTTAATTAAGGTCATTCACTATTGTCGATGCCAGAGCTAAAATCCAAGGCCCCTGGTACCCAGTTCAAGGTTGCTGATCTGTCTATAACACTCATATGCTACTGAACACATAGAGAATAATTGATGTTTTTATGGATTCCTGAAGCACAGGATACCTGGTTCTCAGAAAATATGTGTTAATAAAATAGCTTGCATAAAAAATGAGCTGCTTTTGTGATGGGTGATTCAATCACCTTGATTCAGTGAACTCTAGCTTCGTTGTGTGGGGGAAGACTTCTTCTGAAGCCCAGTCATTTGGCATGCTGGGAGGCTGACACCATTGCTCATTTGCTGGTTCCTTCCTGCAACAATTTGCTTGCTTTCTAAGGGATGTTCCCCTGGGCCAGTACACTAAGATCAATATTGCCATCCTGGTATTCCCTATGCCAAAGCCCACATCAGTCAATAAAGAGAACAAGAGACTCACTCAAAGTCACCCAAAATTACCTTGGATGCAACATGAGTAAGACCTATTGCCAGGGACATCGTAATAGCTTTCCAGTGGCTACCAAGGACCAAGACTTAGAAAGTTGCCTTAAACACATTTAAATTCAGAGAATGGCAAAGCACACCTGAGTTTGAAGAGTTTATCTGAAGCATTGCACATGAGAAGGAAAACCCTAGTCTATTATTTTTACTTTTGTTATTTGTTTGTGTGTGTGTGTGTCTGTGTGTGTGTGTGTGTGTGTGTTCTGTGTGTGCACCCAAGGAGGCAACTAAAGTGTCAGTTCTTGGAAGTTGGAGTTCCAGGTAGTTGTGAGCTACCTGATGTGGGTGCTGGGACTCAAACTCAGGTCCTCTGAAAGAATGTAAATGTGTGATATGTGTGCACATGTGTGCATGCTTGTGTATGAACATGCACGTGTGTATACGTGCCTGTGTGTGCATGCATGTGTGTACATGCCCATACGTGTATATGCGTGTGTGTGTGTGTGTGTGTGTGTGTGTGTGTGTATGTATATGTACACAAACAACATAGAGCAAAGCCAGGCTTTCAAGTGTCTGACTTCACATCACAGGGCCGGAACAGCTACCACTCCTTTAAGAAAAAAGGAGGCAGATGCTGTAAATGGAGAACTCCATTTGTCCAACAGTGACAATGCCACCTTTGATAGTGTTGCCAGCTGCAGGAAAGCCTTTTATCTGATTCTGCACCCGCCAGTACCTCCTTTCATCTTGTAAGTTCTCTGTTTCTGTTCCTTGTTCGGCTTCGGTTCCACACCGTCTTCAAAGGTATAAACTTGCACTGCGTCTCGTTTCCACCGAGTGGCAGGTTGCAAATGGAAAGCTCAGCATCGGATTCAGGTCCTGACTTTGTGAGTCTTGTTTTGTTTTGAGGGAGTTATCTGTGCCCTTATTTTGAATGTGATTTGAACAAATTCTTGGCTTTCTCAGAGCAACTGACAGCACAGTCATGCTCAAAACTGTTAGTAGAAAAGAGGAAAGTGATGGGCCTTCTTGGGGTAGATGTGAGGGAAGGGTTATGCAAATTACTAGATGGGAACCCTCAGGCAGGTCCTTGAGGATGGGGACAAAGTTCTACTTGTCTTTCTCTTGTATCCCCTAAGGTGCTTAGAGTAGATCATTGCTACATGACCGACATCCATTACACTCTCTTTCATAGGCCTCCACTACCTACTTCATCCTTCCTCAAGACATAAATCCACACAGATTATAACTGCAGAACTAAGAGGCGATTCTAGCAACCTGTGTGTTGAAAACTTGTTTTCACGCTTGTAACATCCCCCCTTCTCTCTACTGAGAGCTCAGCATCCTCTCTCATTCCGAGTCCTAACTCAAGCCCTCAGAATCATCTCTTAAGGGAGTTATACAAACTTCAGGTGAATCTCACCCACCATGTGTATCAGCCATCCAACACGACAGTAAAGAGATGGTTGCTACCTGAGCACAAGTGGTCGGTTTAGATTATAAGCTAGGGGGAGATGGGTTTTCAAGATTTGTATTTTGGAAAGTACACTGGCTACAGTGTGGACCACAGGTACGGGGGGGGGGGGGGGGTAAGAAGGCAGGACCAAGTTAAGAATTCACTGCACTAGCTTACATAAGAAATGGTGGAAGTTTTGATTAGGATGGCAGCAGCAAAGAACAGAAAAGATGGCTGCTGTTGGGATCTATTTAGAAAGGGGAAACAGTATAAAATTTGTTGATAAATCTGAGTAAAAGATGAAGAAGAAGCCATGCCAAGTAGCTTTCAGGTTCCAAGTCTTTGGCAACTGTATAACAACATTGCGTATGATGCTCTAAGTCTTTCAGAGTAGCGAAGAAGTTGAAGAGTGGGGCTTCAGATGGGGCTTCCTCCTGGCAGCTCCAGGGCAGAGGCCAGGGCTGCAGCTAAGCATCCTGCAGCACACAGCACAGCCACATAATGGGGATTGTCTGGACTCAGGTATCAGTAGTGCCAAGACTGCGAGAGGTCTCTCTACAAATGAATGAAAATAGTAATTATGTAAATATATATATATATGAAGCATATCGAGAATTATACGTTTTAAAATATGATTTGAACATGCTTACGGATAAGCAACTGTTTAGAAAACTTGTAACGCAGTTTGGGCTTTACAGCATTGGGAAGATTACAATGGCTCAGATGGAGAGAGAAGGAACACAAGGGCACGGCTCTGGACTTCTTACACTGTGCATACGGGGCAGCGCGGCACGTTGAGACTAAAATTTTATTATAAACTTTAAAGTCATTGCTGGGAAACAGAAAGCTAAGGCTGATTAATAAACCATCAGAGAACATAAACTAGAATTTTAAAAGAATACGACAATCTCAGAGAAGTCAGGAGAGCTGAGGAGACGGCTCGGCTGGTCAAATGCTTGCTGCACACGCATGAGGACCTGAGTTGGGAGCCTTCACGGGTATCATGTGAAATCTAGACGCAGTGTTTACGGTGTTACACACCTGTCATCCCAGCGCTGGGGAGGAGGGGACAGAAGAATCCCTGGAGCTGCTGGCCAATCAGCAGAGAAATAAGACCCTGTCAAAGAACTAAGGTGGAGAGCAATTGAGGAGGACATCTAATTTTACCCCTGGCCTCCATACACACAAGCACACATGAATACGCACACATAAATATGCACATACATGTGCACATACACACAAAAGGCTACAAAACAAAAAAAGGGAAAGAGAATAAGAATGCAATTTAGAACATCATACTTACTTGCAGAAGACTGGATGTTTTCTCTCCTATGAAAAGGAACGTGGTGCAATTGACCCCACGCACTTCTGTTCTCTGTTACATTGTATTTACAGCATGTCCCAACCAGAGACATTTCTATTATAATGAAAGGAAACAGTCTGCAAGACGGTACAGTCATCTATGCATAAAATACAATGCAAAAAAGCCTACTAAAACTAGTACAGACATTTATCTAAGTTGTAGCATAAAAGAAGAATATGAAACAATCAGTTGTGTGTGTCTGTGAGCTAACAATGCACACCAAAAAAAATTGAAAACAGAGACATCATTATAAAATAGGAAATTCTTGGGGATAAATATGACAAATAAGCCAGGTGATGATGGTGCACACCTGTAATCCCAGCACTCAGGAGACAGAGGCAGGTGGATCCTTGTGAGTTCCAGGCCTGGTCTACAGAGCAAGTTCCAGGACAACCAGAGCTGTTACACAGAGAAACCCTGTCTCAAAATCAAACAACAACAAAAAGACAAAAAGAAAAAGAACAGAGAAAAAATAGAAAAGAAAAAGTGTAACAAATATTTGAGAGAATTTTAACCTTAAAAAAAAAACTACAAAACTTTGTTGAGATAAGTAAAGAGGACCTTAAAATAGAGGGATATACCATGTTCATAGATCAAAAAAGCTCCGAAATGGCATCTCTCCTAGATGTATCTGTAGATTCAACATACCTTCAAACAAGGACCCAGGATGTAAAAAGAAACTCTCATCAGTGGAAATTCTGAAGACCTGTGGTAAGCACAGCAACATTTAGAAAGAATAAGTCAGAGGAATCCTGTGACCTTATTCAAAATATGTTATAAAGCTGTATTTATCAAGACAGTGGTGTTGGCAACAACGTAGACAGCTTAACTGGTGGAGAAAAATAGTCTAGAAATAAACTGACAACTGATTTTCAATGAAGATAGAAAGGCAATTTTACAAGAGAAAGAATAGTTTTTAAAATCAAGTAGGTCCTGTGACTGTTGGAGATCCAGGCAATGAAATGAGAATGGCCAGTTGCAAGTGTCTCATCTTTTGTAGGGGTTGGTTTTCTAAGACAAGGTTTTTGTTATGTAGCCCAGATAGGCCTTGAACTCTCAGAAATCCCTCTGCCTCTTTCTCCCTGGTGTTGCAATTACAGGAATTATCACCACACCTAGAGGAAAAGAAAATGTTTCCAGTGGTTGAAAATCTCATCTAGGAAAAAAAAAAGAAAATCTCATCTAGGAAGGATTGAAAGTAAAAATAATAACAATAATAATAATAATAATAATAATAATAATAATAATAATAATAATAAAATAAAAATAAAAAAATAAAAAAAATCTAAAAATCTGTCTTGCGGGCCTATACATCATAGCATCTCTTTGGAAAGAGGGATAATACATCAGAAGTGTCCATATAGAGATAATTTGGAAGGCAATTCCTCTCTGTCTGTCTCACAGGGATACCGTAAAGTGTAAATGAGCTAGTACATGGGGACTGAGGGAAAGTTGATGTTATAACAGATGCTTTTAGTGTTGTTCTAGTCAGGTTTCTATGGCTGTGATTAACATCATGACCAAAAGCCACAGGGGGAGCAAAGGGTTTACTCTATCTCACAGCTTACAGTCTATCATAAATAGAAGTCAGAGCAAGAACTCAAGGCAGAAACTGAATGGAGCAGAGGCCGTGGAGGAGTGCTGCTTACTAGCTTACTCTCCATAGCTTTCTCAATCTGATTTCTTAAGTCATTCAGGACCACCAGCCCAGAAGTGGCACCACTTAAATCATTAATCAAGAGAATGCCCACAGGTTTGCCTGCAGGCCAAGCCGATAGAAGCATTTTCTTGATTAAAGTACCCTCTCTCCAGATGTCAAGTTGACAACACACACACACACACACACACACACACACACAC
>CABHPH010000548.1:0-19837 GCA_902168325.1 Peromyscus nudipes | reverse complement strand
AGAAGGGAGGGAGGGAGGGAGGGAGGGAGGGAGGGAGGGAGGAAGGAAGGAAGGAAGGAAGGAAGGAAGGAAGGAAGGAAGGAAGGAAGGAAGGAAGGAAATCTAAGAGCACAGGTGTCCAGTCTGGCCACCGTGACTTTGGCCGAAGCTCCGGTGTCCAGTCCCTGAGCACACCTCTAGCCTTCTGCTTCTCCCCCTAGCACTTGGAGAACTTAGAATGCTTCTCCAACCATCAAGACTCTTGTCACTTTGTGCCTACATGTAGCTGAGTAAAGAAGGGAGTGCCACAGTTGTGTATGAATGTCCTGTCTCTGAGCTGTAGATATAATCTGTATGGTTCCTCAGACGGCTTCTAACAGACATAGATATAAATTGCCATAGGGTCACTAGAATGACTCCTATGGCTTTTCTCATTTCTGTCTATCCCCCTCCCCTGAATTCTGCTTGCTGAAGTCGCTTTCCAAACACAGTTTACCCCAAGCCCTTGCCTCCTGCTCTGATTTTAGAGTGACACTCAGACCAGCCAGGGACTGCCGTTGTTTTTTCTTTTATTATTACCACCATCATAATCTACGCTAGATATCTAAGAATTACTCTAAGAATGTTTCCAGGGTAGAATAGAAATAAGTCTTCACAGTCCTCCTGCCTCAGCATCCTGAGTGATGAGATTAGAGTCGTGTACCACCATGCCTGGTTTGACAGCCTCCTAAACAAAACGATGCAGAGACCTGATTTAAGCAAAGATGAGCAAGTCAAACACAGGCCTCCAGGCTGTGAAGGCCCTGGCAGTGACCACTAAAGCAAGGACCAAGAAAGTTAAAGTCTAGATGACGGCTTCCTGGGACCACACAGCAGAATGAAAGGGTAAAGCCCAGCTCAGACACAGGAGACTCGCAGCATAAAAATAAAGACCTAATCATAATACTGAGAGTCTAATGTGCTACAAGGAAACACAAAAGGCTGAAAACCTAGGAGAAAGCACCATTTCCTCATCGTCCCCAGGGGCCATGGTATTCTTTATCTTGATAAAGATAACTGAGGAAATCTATGTTTGAGGATGTGGTTTTTAACCCTCGAAATTAGAACTAATAGAAATAAAAACAGGATGCGTCCTTTGCAAATGATTTTTTTTAAGTAAAGAAAACAAGTTTTATATATCAAACGTACTTTATCTAACACATTGAGGCTTTCGGCCTTCATCTCTTAACCTCCAGGGACTTTCCTGACTCTTCCTTCCCACTGGCTCTCAACACCACCTCCAGGGTCATTAATGTAAGTGCCCTGACCACAGCTTCCTCTTTTCCAGCCTGGCTTTTTAAACTGCAGCTACCAAAATAGCTCCCGGCCTCACTGTGACCTGTAGCTCCTTCGTTTTTTGTTCCCCATCCTCCAGCCCTCTCTTTCCTTCACTTTTCCATATTTCCAGGTTACAGTACGAGATGCAGTATTTCATCACTGGTATTGCCAGTATCCTATACCCCAAGCTGCTTGCTCGATGGAGTTTTTTGTTAGACCTGGTGTGGCTGAAATCCACCCGCAGGAAAACCCACTGTATGTGCTCACTTCCTGTGTTTGAGCAGCAGGAGAAACACACCCCTCAGTATGGACTAAGCCATCCTAAATCCTGAGCCCACACGTTCATGAAGGCAGCCCCTTCAGATGTCTCTGGCTGGCTCATCACCTGAGTCTCCACGGCAGCTTTTTGTAAAACTTCTCCAGCCTTCTCAGTGCCCAGCTTCTCTACCAACGCTATGTGGACAGACTCATTTCGAAGTTCACACAGGAAACGGGCCATCATACCAGAGCGCTCAAAACACGGCTATGAGAGCCACTGTTGTCACGGAATCTGCCTGTCCCACTTTGTTGTCTGTCCACTAGCTGCTTCATGCCCTGAGGGAGCCTTGCTTCTTAACTATGTCCGGGACCCTGACTCCTTATTTCTTATGTTCTAGATATGGTCTGTCATCTCATGCATTATCCCGCCTCTCAACTCCATCCGCTGCTTCAACGCGCAAGCGTATTCAAGGTGACGCTAGTTATAAGAGTGAGTCTTGTCACCAACGTCGTCATTGCCGCAGTTGCCCATTCGTCAATGGCCACTGAAACCAAGACAGGTGCTCAGGAGGATGAAATGATGCCGCATGATCTCACCTATAGAGACAGAGAAGTGGAGAACAGAGAATCAAAGACTGTAAAGGTGGTCGCAGGGACATATGGAGTCCAGAATGGAAGCCACGGTGGTCAAAGGATACACAATTTCAACTAGACGAGGGCTGCGTTGTGTAATATGAGTAGATGGCAGTGCGTTTGTCTTTTACAGACCTTTTATTTTCTTTAATGTGTACGGGTGTTCTGCATGCATGCAGGTCTGTGCGCCATATGCATGCAGAACCCACTGAGGCCAGAAGAGGGTATCGGAGCCTCTGGTACTGGAGTTACAGACAAGACCGCCGTCATTTCTTGGTCCACTAAAAAAAAAAAAAAAAAAAAAAAGGAGAAAGCAAGCCACAAGCTAGGGTTCATCTCCCTGCTTCCTGACTACAGACAAACTGTGACCAGCTGCCTCAACCTCCTGCAGCTGTGACTCCCCTCCGTGACAGACTCTATGAGCCAAAATACCAGTTCCCCACTCAAGTTCGTCCAGTGTTTCATCATAGCAACCGGGTAAGTAACAAACACAACGGCCATCGACTTTATCCATTGAATGGATAAAGGAAAGTGGCGTGTACATGCCCAATAGAGTCTTACTCAGCCATTAAAACTAGTGAGATGGCATCATTTGATGAAATATAAGCAGGACCGGGAATCATCGTATCAAGCAAATTGAGCCAGGCCGGAAACACAAATGTTGTGTGTTTTCTCACTCACGTGAATTTTTACCCATACAGAAGTCATGGCTGCCTTATTACCTGATAGCTATCAGAATGGTGGTCAGGAATCCCTTAGTGGCCCCTCAGATACATTTCCACAAATAACCCAAGACAGTGAGGTGCCTGGAAACCTGCACGCTCCTTGCCCTCTGGCCTTCCCAGGAGGTCTCCAGGGCCTTTACTATGGCTTTATACCCCCATGGGGAGGGCATTTATTGTCCCCAGGACTCAAATACAAGTTCAATTAAAAACCAGCATTTGGCAGCAGCAACCTGTTTGCTTGTCAAACACATTGTAAATTGTGTAAAATCTATTTTTGTGCAGTTTACAACCTTGGAAATAAAAACACACTCCTACAGCAATTTGTCTGCTGAAGCCCTAGGAAGTCTGGATGCCTGGACTCCTGGTCAAGGGCTGGAAAGGGGCCAGGGGCAGGAAGGAGCATGTTAGAGGGGAGAATGAATGTGGTAGTGCCCACCAACAGCTGAGGGAAAAGAAAAACACCCTCCCACCCCAGTGCTGCATACGGGCTCAAAGAATAATACATTAAAAATGTTTGGCACTGTGAAAAGATTAGCTGACTAATACATTTTTAGTGTTCAGTATCACGTCAGTATTAAACAAAAATTGTAGCAGGAATCTTAAAGAGTCTTATTAATAAAATCAAACCCAAGGCCAGTTATTGGGGTGAATGCTGGAATATCAGAGAGACAGAACAAGCCACAGTTAGCCTCACCTGGCCAACTTCTCAGCTGGTCTTGCTTCCTCAGACTGGAAGCCTCTGTGTCCTCATATCCGAATGGCTCTCAGCTGAACTGCTGCTTGAAAGCCTGAAGCTTACCCAGCTAAAAGCTTCTAGTTTCTGGTCTTCACGCCTTATATACCTTTCTGCTTTCTACCATCACTCCCTGGGATTAAAGGCTCGCTTTCTGGGATTAAAGGCATGAGTCACCATGCTTGGCTGTATCCTTGAACACATGGATTTCTGCCTAGCTCTGCCTCCCAAGTGCTGGGATTAAAGGCGTGTGCTACCACTGCCTATCCTTTATGTTTAATATTGTGGCTGTTCTGTCTCTGACCCCAGATAAGTTTATTGGGGTCCACAATATTTCAGGGAACACAATACCACCACAAAATATTACATTAAAATACTTAGCACAGTGCCTGGCTGTACTAACAGAAGCAGTGGAGGGTGGGAGTGAGGACAGACTTGGTGATGGCAACCATGTTCAGAGCGGCAGCAATACATGATGAGAGAAAGTGGTGACTTGGAACCAGTGCTCCTTGACATCGAGGCTGGTGAGCTCTCCAGCCTCAACTCCGAATCCAGACCGTGGTGAAGCTGATCCAAAGCTAAGCAGTGTGCAGTCGAGCAGCTCATGGCCCATACTTAGATGAGGTGGAGCAGCCAGGCTTAGGAAGAGTCAAAAAGGAAAGTTAGACCTGCGTGTTTTCTCCCCCACATGGATTTTTACACATGTACATCATACCTGCCTCATTACCTGACAGCTATCAGAATGGTGGCCGCGAGTCCCTGAGCTTCTTAGTGGCTCCTCGGATGCCTTTCCACAAATAGCCCAAGGGAAAGAGGCAGCTGGTAATCTGTATGCTCCTTGCCCTCTGGCCTTACCCCCAAATACCTGACAAACTTAAGGGGAGAAGGCTTAAACTGCTCCAACCATCCAGGTACAGCCTCCTGCAAAGGCCTCTGAGAGTAAGGATAGGCGGGAACTGTGGAAAAGAGACGCCGATGTTTCCAGACACTAAATACATACCCATCACAGACGCTGATGTTGTTAGAGAGACACAGCTGGAAGCCATGGTGGGTGGCTGTGTTCTCAGAAGGATGACTGTGATCGGAGGCAGGAAGCAAATGCTATCCAGGCCCTTTCTAGTGGAGGTCCCCAGGGCAGCTGCCTTGTAAACAGATTCTCCAGAACTTAACGTTACTCTATGACCCAGAAATGCCAAGAACTATGATCCAGAAATGCCACAAACCAAGTTACTATGTGATCCAGAAATGTTAGCCTTGGTTACATACATAAAGGTTTTCAATACATTCACTTTTAAAACAATTTACTTTTGTTTATGTGTGTGTGTGTGTGTGTGTGTGTGTGTGTGTGTCCCATGTGGACACACCCACATGGTCAGAAGATTGCATTAGATCCCCAGAAGTTGGGGTTACAGATGGTTGGAGTCACCTGACACAGGTACTGGGGACCAGACTCGAGGCCTCTTGAAGAACAGCAAATACCGTTAACTGCTCAGCCCTTAGTGTACTCCTCCTGCACAGGTTTATAGCCCAAAAGCAGAAGTAACCCAAACACCCACCAACACATCACTGCACACATAAAATGTACTATATCCGTACAGTGGAGTATTCTTTGGCAATGAGGAAGGAATGGAAGTACCGATGACATGCTACAACATGGATGGCTGATAATGTGCTGAGGGAGAGAGGCCACTCAAGGGTCCCAGTGTCATGAGACGCATACAGTAATCTTCATTACTCAGGCGTTCCACATCTGCAGATTCACCTATTCGCAAAAATGTATTATTAATCCCCAAAATTATACTCTCAATATTTATACAGTCATTTACAGACAAGTACAAACAGCCTCAAATTTAAGGAGCCCACTGCACATGCTCCCAGCTGCAGCCAAAGCAAGCTGCACTCTGCATCCTGTTTCAGGGCTCATGAGGCATCCTTCGGTCTGTCTGTTCAACACATGAAAAACTCTTCTATTTTTTAATGTTTTTTAAAGGATTTATTTTAACTATGTGTATATGTAGGGGGTAGGATGGGTATGTGAATGTGTGAGTGCAGTTTCCCACAGAGTCCAGAAGAGGGCACCAGACCTCCTAGACCCTGAGTTCCAGGCAGTTGTGAGCCATCCAGCATGGGTGCTGGGAACAGAACTCAGGTCCTCTGCAAGAGCAGCAAGTACTCTCTTAACCATTGAGCCGTCTCTCCAGCCCCCATTTTTATACCATTTGTTAATGATTCCATCACTTTTAATTGCCCAGGCACAGTGTCAGCTTCTCATGTTCCTAAGTATAAGAAAGCTGTGATGTGCCCTACAGAGGTATAGACAAGCTGAGTTTCGTGATGGCCAGTTCAGTGCAGACCTGTAAACAGAGCTACAGCAGAATATATGTTCTAGAAATGCAGTGACCCAGCCTTCTCTAGTTCAGTGTTCACCAAGGCTTCGTAGACTGTGACTGCTGAGCAAGACGTGCCTGTGTGTGAGATGCGTACAATGGGCAAGAGAAAAATGTGAAGTCGGCGATTGACAGGAGCTATGGGGGCGTTGTGGGGAAGGAAGGGTGCCACTGGGTACAGATGTCTTTCTGGTGTTGACGGCACTAGGGAACTGAGGGTTGTACAACTCTATAGGTATATGAGAGTCCTTGGGTTGTCTATGAGCTGCATGCTATGTAAATTATACACAAATAAAGAGAAAGAAGGAAACTAAGAACATAAGAATATAAGACAGCCATCCCGGGAGCTGGCCTTCTTGGGCCCCAGTGACCCCATTTCTCCTCTTTATCCCAAAGCCCTCCCTCTTTCTGGTGCCTGTGTGATCAGTGTTCATTTTTAGGCACCCCTCACTCCACCTACACTTGTGAAAGTTGTGCCTCTGTCTAGATCCTCTTCGGTCAAACATCTCACAGTAAATTCTGCTTCCCCTTCCCCTCCCCCCGCCCGGGACTGGGGGCCTCTAACACCCACGTCTTCTTGTCGTGGCCTACTTTACCAACCTTGCTGTGTGAGGCAGTGTGATTGGTGGCGTATTTAACACAATCTCACCCTCACTGCAGCACCCCGGTTTCCACTTTACACTGTGGGGGCAAGCAACAGAAATGGGCTCATTATTGTAAGTCAAAGGGGACAGGGCAAGGCCGAACAAGCTGGAACCAGGAGCTTCAGTGTCAATCAGAGCTACTTAGTCTTGTTCCCAGGCTACTGACAGGCGAGTGGGGTGCCCACTGGGTTCTTCTCTCTGTGACATTGCACTTGGTATCCAGAACTGCAAGGGGCAAAGGTGAATGGGTGAACATGGGACTTGGGAAGCAGGCAGCTGAGAGAAAGGATGATGGGAGGAAGCCCTCAGGGCCCTGCTGACTTGCACTGTGAAAAGTGGGTACTTACTCACCATAGCAACAATACAGCATCCCAGGTGGCATGATGTCCCACGAGAAACCTGAACCATTAAGATAAAGTAAGAGGCCCACACCCACCCAGAGCAGTTTGTTCTGGGTGGGCAGGAAAAACTACTGATATGTGGTGTTGGGCAGTTGGGCACCATTATGGTGAGCAAATATATGGCAGGACACAGAAGGGAGAGAGGCAGAGAGAGGTTCATGTCCTATAAAAAGAGATGGACCTGAAGAGGTGAAGAACAGGCTGATGTGGGAAGCCTGCCTGCCACCCAGGGACATGGTGCCATCTGGCCCTGGGCTGCTGCCATGGACCATGTCTGGGTCCATGTCTCTATCACAGATACAGTCCATGTTGATGTCCATGGCCCCTGCTACCAATGAGGGCTGTGAGGATGCCTGGGGTTGGGGCTGCCATATGTGGCCACATAGGTGCCCAAGGGCTACACCACCTCAGGGACCATCCCAATCTGAATGGCCTCAGCTGCCACCTGAGGCCATGGGCTTGCACTGTAGCTAGGAGCCATGTTTGGGTCCATGGTCCTTGTGCAGCCATGGTCTGTGTTGATGTCCATGGCACCTGTTACCATAGAGAGTCATGTGAATGCCTGGGGTCTGGGTCCCCACCTGGAGTCATGTTGGGGCCCGAGGGCCACCTTGCAGCTAGAGTGATGCCAACCTGAGTGGCCTGCACTGCCACCTGGGGCTGTGGTGGCATCTGGGCCCAGGCTGCCTCTGAGGACCGTGTCTGGGTCCATGGTCCTATAGCAGCCAGGGTCTGTGATGATGTCCACGGCCTGTGTCACCACCAAGGGCCACATGGATGCCTCAGTTCTAGGTCACCACCTCTGGCCATGGTGGGGAACAAGGGACATACCATGGCTGTGGCCATAACCACCTGGGTTGGCCTGCACCACCACCAGTGACCATGGTGTCAACTGGCCCAAGCTGCTGCCAGGGACCATATCTGGATCTGCATCAATGCCAATGATTCCTATTACCACTGAAGGCTGTGCAGTTGCCTGGTGTATGGGGACACCTGAGGCCTCGTTGGTGCCTGAGGGTCAGACTGCCATATAGACCGGGGTGAACTGTGCTGCCTCCAGGGGCCATGGAGATGTCCCAGAGCAGGCTGCAGCAGAGGACCACATCAGGGTCCATGGCCCTACACCATCAGGGACTGTGTTAATATCCATGGCTCCTGTTACCACTGAAGACAGTGCAGAAATCTGGGGTCTAGACCAAAACCTGAGGTCATGTTGGTGTCTGAAGGTCTTGCAGCCACTGTGGCCATGCAGATCTGAGTACCCTGCACAGCAACTTCGGGCTATGGTGACATCCGGCCCAAGCTGCAGCCGGGGGCCATGTCTGGGTCTGAGGCCCTGCTGCAGCCATGGTCTGTGTTGACATCCATGGCTCTGCCTCCAATCTAACTCAGTATATTTATTGAAGCCATCTACAGCTGTGTTTGTAGATTTGTCCAGGTCTTTGGTCTGTGTTGATGTCCATGGCACCTAGCCTTCCCTTGCAAATAGGAGGTGGGAGAATCCTCATGACAACCACCCCTGATGGTTAGTCTTCATTGTCGTTTTGACTGGATTTTTTTTAATCACTATAGAAACACACTTTGGGGGTGCCTATGGGGTTCTTCCAGGAAAGACTGAACATCGGAAGGAAGAAAACCACGCTGCATGTAGGTAGCAATGTCCTGTTGTCTGGGGTCCTGGACTGGCTCAAAAGGACAAGCTGAGCAGAGCACCCACATCTCTCTGCTTCTGACTATGGATGTCACGTGACCAGCTGCATCACGTATCAGCTGCCGTGCCTTGTCCACCATGACGGACTATATCCTCAAACTATGAACCACAATACAAACCTTTGTTTCCTTAAGCTGTTTTTTTCTAGGTATTATGTCACACAGATGTAAAAAAGTAACTGATAGACCATCCACCCACAAAAAAAAAAAAAAAAAAAAAAGAGCGAGGGGAAAATACCCAGCGTATTGCTGGAATTCTGAAAGCCGGGGGGCTTTGAGATGGGGCTCCCAAGGGGTTCAAAGGCCTTACCCCCCCCCCAGCATTACAACTCAACAGGATTATAATAATAGTAATACGGGAAAAGGTGTGAAGCTGGAATTTTTTTGAGACAGGGTTTCTCTGTGTAGCTTTGTGCCTTTCCTGGAGCTCACTTGGTAGCCGAGGCTGGCCTCGAACTCACAGAGATCCGCCTGGCTCTGCCTCCCAAGTGCTGGGATTAAAGGCATGCGTGCGCCACCAACGCCTAGCCGTGAAGCTAGAATTCTAAGACCCAAAGTAGAAGCTGTAGACTAGAGCTCCTGTTTTTATCTCAGTGCACTAGAGTGCAGCTTGATGCATGCGGGATGAGCTGCTCAGGGGTCTGGTTTCACTGGGTCTTTCAAACAAAGCACAAGGGCAGAGCTCACCTGGGCAAAGCCAGAGGGGACGATGCACAGCGTACCTCAGAAAGCACACTTCCCTTCCTGTCTCAGAGCGTGTTAATTTGCAGAACGGACATTCCACGGCACGAACAGGTGCATGTCCCTGGTGGCAGCATCGGAAGCCACTCTTTCATAAATATTTAGATAACCTGATAGGTGCCAAGCGTGGTGTTTGCCTCTGAGACAGGGCACTGAGCCAGCAATGCCAGCAGACATGCGTACCAGCGGAGGGACTTCCTTATACCCGCTCAACGGGCAACCACTTTTTTTAATATTTTGATTTTTGGAAGTAGATGATGATACAGACGACAGTTTAGCGTTTCAATAAATGAGTCTCTGCAGATCAAATCTTTCTTAGCTAGAAAACTCAGGTCTCGCTCCCCTTTCTTTAGCTCACTGGCTCAACCACCCTGCAACCACCCCCACTCAAGGGAGAGACACACCTCTGAGCGGTCCTTGTGGCCAAGCTAGTTGTTTCATTTATGTGATTACTGTTTGTTGTTGATATTATTGTTGACATTATTACTGTTTGCAAAGTGCTTACCATGTAATATATACGTGTTTTGTGTGTGTGTGTGTGTGTGTGTGTGTGTGTGTGTGTGTGTGTGTGTATTTGTGCAGACTTGATTCCTCCAGGTTCTCTAGAGGGTCGAAACTTATACCTTTCATACAAAGAAAAGTATAAAGGGGGATTTATTTATTAGGCCATTCCATGTGGTAGAGTCTCGGTCCCACACTGGAGCATCAAGAGAGCCTGGTGGTTGGTTGTTCAGTCCAAGCAGCTGGGAGTTTCAGAATGAGAACCCATGATACCGCTTCAGTTAGAGGCTACAGGCCCAGGAGACTCCTGGGGAGTGCTGGGATAAGTCCGGACTGAAAGTCTGAAGAAGCTGGAGTCTGGTGTCCCAGACAAAGACGGCGGAAACAACAGACACACTGGCTCAGGAGCAATGGTGCTTGCACACGCTGCCTGGAATGGCTTCCATTTTTCCAACCTATTGGATGGTGTGTGGGGCATTTACCCACCAACCCCACAGTTCCCCAGAGTTTTCTTGAGTGCGAGCAGCAGGAAATATTAGATAGAAGGATTTAGATTGTGGAGATAAACAGATAGAAAATAAAGGATAGCCTCGAGAGGGCCTGGATAGCCTCGAGAGGGCCTGGAACCTATTCTAACGAGCCCTGACTATCTCTGCCCCAGGGTATTTATAGAGACACCAAGGGGTGGAGCAAAAGACCTCCCCCCAGCACAGTCAAGTGCAGACCATCTCAGACATCTGTACTCAGGCCCATGGTCCAGTCATACTCTCTATGTGGACCTGCTGGGTAAAGCCACAAGGAACCTGAAAAACGAGCTCCCACAATGGTGCCTCCTGCACTCAGGGCAGGTGTCTCCCTCTTAGTTACTGCTCTGGATGATGGTGGTCTCCGGAAACTAATCCCCTTGTAATGTCTCAGTCCACTCAACTTGGCAATCTAGATGCCTGTGCTAGCTGAGATAGACAGTGGACTTATTCTTGTGGCTAAGCTATGTTCCTCTACAAGCCCATCTCCTCCTGGATCAGTAACAAACAGTTATGGCCTCACACCAGACAGCAGACCACATTTTGAGTAGCCCGGGGAACCCACTCGGCTATCCCCGCTCTTCACTTACCACCCACATATGTAAGGTTGGGACCGCTCAGCAGAGGTCCTAGAAGGCAGGGCAGGCCAAACACTATCAAAGTGCCCCAATTACAAAGGAAACCTCAAAGGGATGAAAGAGTTTCCAAGTCCCAGCCCACTCATCCCAAGCAGTATTTGATATCTGTCAGGTACATAAGCCTCCATGGGAACAAATCCTTTCCAGACAGATGGACAAAAAAAGCATCTTCCAGAGTGACAGTTGGAGTCCTTTGTAATTTAACTTAGCTTTGATGCCACTCTAGAAGCATGCAAAATAAGTCCAATTATGGTTACTATCTCAAAGAGATAAGACGTCAAGATTTATCTTTTCTTTTACATGGATAACCTGGAGCTACAGCCAGAGGAGAGTGCTCAATTACAAGATACTTAAAATAGAATCCTGTTTCAATCAGTCAGTGGGGGTAGAATTTGGACTGTAGAAATTGAAATCCACGTGCCAAATGTGGGAAAATAAAGAACCACGAACACATGCCACAATTTGAAGTAACTGAAATTTGGGAGCCCGAGTCAGGAACTTACAGAGTCTGAAACTGTGAGGTCTGCAGGGAAGCACTGAGTAATTGGAGTAAGTCATCCTGGTGTCCACTAAAGCCTCAAACCCCACCAAGGATGCTAAAGACAGCAGATTTAACATCCAGATTTGGGGTCCAGGTTAGCTCCTGGCTCTGCTGCTTATGGACCTGCAAGAGGATCTGATTCTCCCTGCTTGTGCTTCTGTCTCCTTACAGATGCCTGTGACAACTGCCTGATCAAGATCTTACCAGGATTAACTCAAATTCCAAGCAAAGTTTTTGGCATTGGGTATGCATTCCACAGGGTTAACCTTAAATTAAAAAAAAAATAGTGTGTGTGCTTGTGTATGTGTTCATGTATGTTGTTCAAGTACGTATGTTGGTGTAAGCAGGTGTGCAGATGCATGAAGAAGCCAGAGATCAATGGTGGGGGTCCTCCTCAGTCATTTTCCACCTAGTTTTTTGAAATAGAATCTATCACTGGGTCTTGGGGTTCACTGATTCAGGTAGACTGGCTGGCTAGTGAGCAGAGATCCACCTGTCTCTGCTCCCTCAGCATTTACTACATTACATGCATTACAACACACGGGTTTTCATATGGGTGCTGAAGATCTGAACAGGTCCCCTCTACCCACTGAGCTATTCCCTCAGTCTCTATCCCAGGTTGTGTGTGTGTGTGTGTGTGTGTGTGTGTGTGTGTGTGTCTGGAAACCAAAGAAGGCAGTGCTTCCTCTTATTTCCATTTATTTGTTTGTTTGTGTGTTTGTTTGTTTGTTTGTTTGTTTGTTTATTTATTTAAATCCTGGCGTGATTGTACTCCAGACGACCTGGGACTTGAACCTGGCTCCTCTGGAACATCAGTCAGTGCTCCTAACTGCCAACCCACCTCTCTCCTCTCTTTTAAATCAATAACTGTAAAGAAAGAAGGGACCACATGACCCCTCTCCTCTCCTTTTAAGAGGTCACCAACGCAGGAAGCACAGCCAGGCCCTGTAGCCCAAGGTCATGGGCGGAGCAAATACCACTACAAAGGACTGCTAAACTGAAGGCAAGGTGGAAGTCACTACCAGTAAATAGAAGGAAAAATACGTGAAATGAAATTTCTTTTCCCTAAAAGGTTTCCACGCCATTAGAAAAGAAGAGCAGCATTCTCATATTCACCACCAGAGCAAACACCCATTTAATCTACTGTGCTGTTCTGCTGTGATTTTCAGTGACTACTGTCTCTCCAATGAAGTCTAATTTCCATAAATGCTTTACTAAATCCAAAGAGGACAGATCTTTGAATCTTCCTAATATTATTAATAAATGTTAAGAGGGTATAACATGAAATTAATGGGCAAATTTAATAATTCTCCTATTAGGGTTGCCTTTCCATGTGGTCCCCGAGGGGAAACATGCCTGCGTAGTTTCTGTAGACGATATTGTTTAACGGAAACTTTGCAAAAATGAGAATTAGGTCTTTGGTGAGCAGGGATCTTTAATTTAATTTGTTTTTACTGCCAGAACACAGGGAGTTACTCACAGCAGATTGCACCAGCAGGCAACCCAGCAGAATTAAGTTTTGCTGTCAAGATCACCAGGGTAATGACTTCTCCAAGGCCCGGTGTTTGGAGAGCAGTGCCACGTGGTTGGTTATTGTGGGAATTGTAAATGGCATTCACAGTGTCCTGAAGGAGCAGCGACCCTGTAGAACCACCTTATAAATGCACGAGGCCAGGTGGGTCTTCTCTGACTGACTAGGTGGAGAAGGGGACTGCGGAGGACTGGGGGAGGGGAGGACTGGGGGACGGGTACAAGCTCACAAAGGAAGCAGAGGGACAGGGGAAGAGGGAGAGATGGAGCTTTGCTTTGCTTTGGCTCTTTTCCCTTAGTGCAAGTCTCCAGTTTAAAACAAAGTAAAGACCGTTGTTGCAAATGCCCAGGAGCCTTTCCTGATGTGGGCTCCGCCACTCCCATGCCTGTGATACAGAGCCAGCCTTTGTAGAGGGAGCCTGGAAAGGGAAGATGAAAAGCTAAGTTGACATGCCTCTGCATTCCCTCCCCCTCCCCCCAGGAATAGAAAGAAAAGGCTCAAATACTTGCACATTCCTGTCCCAGCAGTCCTGTTTTACAGTGACCAAAAGGTGGAAATAACTCCGGAATCCCTCAGTCCATGGACAGTTGAGGGAGCACAGTGTGGTAAAAGTTTACAATGGAACATTAGTCAGCCTTTAAAAGGAATGAAGACCTGGCCTTTGCTATATCATGGATGCCTCCTGAATGGTATGGCACCAAGTAATTGTGAGAGTCAAAATTACATTTTAAGTTTTAATTGCTATGCCTAAGAGACCCATGAAACAAAAATGTCTCTGATCTGCAAGCCTCTTGCTCAAGGACAGATAGTTCCCAAAATAGTGGAGGCTATTATTTATGGAAAATAACAAGCCACATGTTTATCACTCCCTTAAACAAGTTTGTTTGACCCATCTGCACCAAATGTGCTTGATCACATTGTAGGTGGAACATTCACAAGTAGGAAATATATCAGGATGGACCCTTGTCCCTGATTGGATGTAGGCTTGCCCCTGATTGGACTTGAAGGGAAATACTTAGTTGCTGTAAACTCTGATTCAGGGCCATTTTCTGGAAACCCAGAGATGGACCTGGCCAGAGACCATCCACCTCTTAATTAAAGCTTGCTTCAAATTTGGCTTTAAATTGTGGTAGTGGTCTTATTCTCAATTGGTAGGATTAACAAAATATTAAACAGAGGTTTAGGACAAACTTCTCAGCTCTGACAGACCCAACAGGCTAGCCCCAGCCACCCTAGCACACAGATTAAAAAGAAATAATGGTGAAAAGCAGAGGGAGATGTAACCAGGACGTGTTTGCAGAGTCAGATAAAGAAGTCCAATGACTAGCCAGGCGGTGATCCCAGCACTTGAGAGGCAGAGGCAGGCAGATCTCCAAGTTTGAAGCTAACCTGTTCTACAAAGTGAGTTCCAGGACAGCCAGGGTTACTCACAGAATCCCTGTCTCAAAAGCCAAAAACAAACAACAAAAGTCCAATGACTCTGAGTTGACCTTCGAGGTACCAGTATGAATTTAGGTTTAAATGTAGAATAGAATGGGAGAAATAAGGAAGCAGTTGGGCATGGTCTGGTTGGTTGTTGCCTTGGGTTGGTCAGGCAAGGATGTCCACTAAGAAGTTGTTCTATCTTCATTTGGCAGGATGGATCCAGTTGCTATAGCATAAGCATTCCTGCTCGAGAGAGCAGCCCCACCCCACTAGGTAATCCCCTGTCAGCTGAAGGGTGATCTAAGAACTCAAAGCCAGGTTAAGGGCACAGACACTTCCCTGTGTGCCTTCAGCTCTGGTTGGGGATGAGTCAGGTCGGGCAGGCATTCCCTGAGTGATGAGCTCGCCTACAAAGGGTCCAGCAGGAGTCTGGCCTGGACGTCCATTCTATACTGAGGTCCCTTGCATGGGGAGTCGGTATTTCTCAGAAAGCAGTTTGTAAGTGTCTATGTTAATAAACTAAGCCGGTCACACAAAGGCAAACCTACATGATTCTACTCTCCTGCAATTCCAGTCCTTGGAGACAGAGTCAGGATGGGAGGGCCTGGTTGCAGAGGGGGTAGGGAATCACTGTTTAGTGGGCATGGAGGCCCTGAGCTAACAAATACCCTTGAGAGAGAGGTAGTGCTGGTGTTTGTCAACACTGTGAATCTGACCAATGCTTGTAGTATTTTTGTAGCATTAACTTTTACACACACACACACACACACACACACACACAAATGGTTAAAACGGTCAATCTTATACTATTTTGACATAATAAAAAAGGGCACTCACACTTTAGGAATCTACTTCCTGTTTTCCCTCCCCTCTACTGCATCCACCTTATTTCCCTCTCCTTCATTTTAGCTCACCTTCCCAAGCCCATGATTAAACACGGTGTGTGGGGGATGGGGTGGGGGTTGGCGCTGAGTATGCATGCCTAGTTCTTAGTAGGTGCTCAGTAAGATGGAAGTTTCCCTCCCCCAGGAGTCTGTTCAAGAAGGAGACTGTGGCAACACATAGTCAGCGTCTTCCTTCTTTTGTTTTTTCCTCCTTTTAAAAGTGTTTAAGATGACATACACTAAAAGACACAGCGCTTCTATGCGGAAACACATAATTTGGGGCATACACCAAGATGTGTGTGCTAACACTGTACTCGTGTGAGAGCAGGCTTTGAATGATAATGCTTGTTCAGAGAACAATTTCAGTCAGAATTTCAGTCAAAACAAATAGCACCAAGGAGCTGGAGAGATGACTCCGTGGTTAAGAGCACTGGCTGGTCTTGCAGAGGACCTCAGTGGCAGCTCACAACCATCTGTAACTCCAGTTCCAGGGGATCTGACTTCGTCTTCTGGCCTCCACAGGCATCAGGCACACACATTGTCTGCTTATATCCATATAGTCAAAATACCCACACAAATAAAATAAAACTAAAATAAATCAGTAAGAAAAAAGAAAAGAAATATCACCAGGATATCTACACAATGGAGTTTCCTTCAGCCTTAGTAATGAGCTGGGGCTGTAGGGATGACCCAGGCTGAGGGTCCTTACTGCTCTTCCATAGAACCCATGTCAGGCAGCTCACAACCAGCTGTAACTCCAATTCCATGACACCTGCACACATGCACACACACATACACACACACACACACACACACTCGAATTAAATAAATAAAAGAAGAATGGAGGTGTCTTTTGCAGAACAAAAGCATGAACCTGGAGATCACCATGTTAAGAGAAATAAGCCAGACTCAGATAAACATTGCAGAATCTAGACTTAGAGAGAGAGAGAGAGAGAGAGAGAGAGAGAGAGAGAGAGAGAGAGAGAGAGATAGAAAGGTAACTATTCAGGAAGAAGGAGACCAATGAACAGAGAAACAAGACAGGGTAATGGGGTAAGGGGATGTGACTAATGTATTTTGTATACCTGTATGGAAATATCATAATGAAACTCCTTATTTTGTACAAAATATATTCTAGTAAAATGGAGGAAGAATTGGCACCAAAAAGACAAAAGAAAAATCCATTGATTTCCCCCCCCACCCCAAAGCCAGGTTAGCTTCTAATTGACATTTGTCATCACAAAAGTCAGGGACTGAAACTGGACCATAGCTCTGCCCCATAGAGACAGCTGCCCACATCTACTGACCTCATATCAAAGAAACCTGTTTGCCTCATGTCTGCAGAAAACATCACCAGGTGAAGGGCGGCCTCAGACACAAGATCAAGGCTGGTACGTGAAGGCTTTGCCCTTGAAGACAGCTTATTCCCCAGGTTCAAGAAGAACCTGAGAAAAATTGTGCATGTTTTTCAGTTATATAGGTTGCAGGCCAGGCAGTGGTGGCACAAGCCTTTAATCCCAGCACTTGGGAGGCAGAGGCAGGTGAATCTCTGAGTTCAAGCCCAGCTTGATCTACAGAGTGAGTTCCAGGACAGCCAGGGCTACACAGAGAAACTCTGTCTCAAAATAAACAAACAAGCAAGCAAACAAACAAATAAATATAAAGGCTCCAAAGTACTGAGACCTAGGAACCTACAGATGGCTTCCTGTCACCTTTGACAGGGTGAATCTAACTCCTAAATCAGGGTTTTGAGTTAGTTTTATCTTTACCACTCTCTCTGCTTGCTTTGGTTTTCAAATTTGGCCCGGATATTTTCGTTCACGGTGAAACCTATTGCAGTAATATTTAAGATGTCACTTAGCACATATGAGACTGGTCGTTTTGATAAAGGGCAGCATTTCCGAGTGGAAACCTTCTGGGTTAAAACCCACTCTGGTCTGTATTGCATATCACCAGGAGATGCTGGTTATTTAATGGCTGACAAAAAAACCTGGCTCTCCCTAACACCTGGTAGTTATTTGTAACTAGATTTTAATGAAATTTAACCAAGAGTTTCCTGGGCAATGGGTTTAGGAGAAAATGCTTACAAAATAATGGAAATGTACACATGAACAAAGAAATGATCAAATATATATATATTAAACAAACAAATATGTAAATACTGATATGATATATGAACATATACATCACGATTTTTAGAGGCCCAGGTTCAGGCCATTAGAGAATGTACATCTTTAAAAGATTATGTTACCCCTCCCACTCCTTTGTGATTCAAAATACAATAAAAGCACTCATAAACTTCCCTATTGCTATGACGACCGAGGCCTTGGTTTGGACTACCTGGCTTGGTGCAGGATTAAATGACACACTTTGGAAGGCCCAGCCATGGGCCACCCAGGTGCCAAAATGAGAGACAGGTGTCTGGATCGCACTTCACATTCCCACAGTGAACCTGCACTGCATGAAACCCGGAATCGGAAACAATCGATCCTTCATTTTCAATCACCTTGCAAAGCCCATTTGGGTGGGCTGTTTTGAAGGAACTGTCTCATCGATTCAATCAGCCAGTCGACTAACTCTACAGATCCCTTTAACTGCTCCCCCACCCCACTGTTGGAACTCACAGCTTGTTTGACAACATGTGTACACCACTGTGGTGACTGGGTTGGACCAGGGCCAGCACTGCACTCCTCGATGGTACGTACAGCCCTCTAATGACTGAGCTCTCTACTTTCCTCACACACTAAACTAAAACCAGCTAAGAATCTATTCCATCTTGTGGGCAGAAGACCTTGTCCTGGGGCTGGAGGGCATCAGGTCCCAGTTTCTAAAACTTTATTCACAATACACTTCAGCTAGCAGGCACAAACCTGGTAAATTATAGTTCCAGCTTGGTGATGTGACCATGAATCCCAGAAAATTCACAGCAATCTCAGGCCAAACCTCTCAAGAACCCTTTACTTGGCTCCTTACTATGGTCACATCAGTTCAGAAAGGATCCAAGTGTTCAGGACCCTGAATGGTCCTCATGTGACCACCAATAAGGTCCCGAGGGAGGGCCCTTAAAAAGTAGTTATGGGGCTCACTCAGAATTTTCCCGTGTATAAATTGATCTGACCTCTGTGGTGAGCAATGCAGCAAAGATTGATCAAACTCACAAACACTTGCATCCTTTGTCCAAAAGTCCACTTCTCAGAATTCTCCCCACAAATACTCTCTGCAGCTCCGCCTCTAATAGATATCAGAAACTGCCTGTTGGTAGGTAGACACTTAAAATGTGAATATACTATTGACAGTCCCTGAAGTGGAATGATTGGCAGCCACCACAAATGAAGAAACTGGACTACATTCCTCTAGAGAGAAAATAACATTTTTAGGGGCTGGAGAGACATCTCAGTGGTGAAGCAGGAGTATTGCTCTTGCAGAAGACCCTGATTTGGTTCCCAGCACCCAGGTGGAGCAGATTACAGTTAGCTTCAGGGGACCCAATGCTCTCTTCTGGCCTCTTCAGACTCCTACACTCATGTGGACAGACAGACAGGCAAGCATACAGACAGACACACAAATAAAATGTAAAATATATTGTTTTTTTTTCAAATGAAAATGTTTAAGCTCAAAAGTGAATGTAACACATATATCAAGCTTCCATTTATTTAAATTTTTTATTTTATTTTATTTTATTTTATTTTACAATACCATTCAGTTCTACATATCAATCACGAATTCCCTTGTTCTCCCCCCTCCCGGCCCCTCCCCTTCCCCCCCACCCACCCCCCCATTCCCACCTCCTCCAGGGCAAAGCCTCCCCCGAGGACTGAGATCAACCTGGTAGACTCAGTCCAGGCAGGGCCAGTCCGCTCCTCCCAGGCCGAGCCAAGCGACCCTGCATAAGCCCCAGGTTTCAAACAGCCAACTCATGCAATGAGCACAGGATCCGGTCCCACTGCCTGGATGCCTCCCAAACAGATCAAGCCAATCAACTGTCTCACCCATTCAGAGGGCCTGATCCAGTTGGGGGCCCCTCAGCCATTGGTTCATAGTTCATGTGTTTCCATTCATTTGGCTATTTGTCCCTGTGCATTATCCGACCTTGGTCTCAACAATTCTCGCTCATATAGACCCTCCTCTTTCTCCCTAATTGGACTCCTGGAGCTCCACCCGGGGCCTAGCTGTGGATCTCTGCTTCCAGATCCCTCAGTCATTGGGATCTGGAAGCAGAGAAGTAAGTAAGTGAAGGACCTATATGACAAGAACTTTAAGTCCCT
>CABHPH010000547.1:42572-56579 GCA_902168325.1 Peromyscus nudipes | reverse complement strand
AGAGACAGAGAGGCTCAAAGCAGAGGTTCTAATTCTGTTAGTCTAACCCAGGAGACTCTTGCTCCACACTGTCACCCAAGCTGAACCCAAACAAGCCATGACCAAAGGATTCCACGCTCCGCACGGAGCATTTATAACTTCATCGTCAGCTATTTGTTGGGGAAGGCTTGCATGTAATTAACTTAAGGACGGGCTCTCTGTAAATTATACTTCAATCTGCTTCTATATTTGAATAATTAAGTTTAGAACATAAAGATTAATGAAACTAATGGTTAACCAAATTACTAGATTTTCAAAAATCATTGATTTTTCTCATTTGCCTGCTAAAATTAATTGATCTCATTTACATATACAGATTGCATCTGCTTTAGCTTTTAGGATATTTATCTTCCAAGTTCTTCCACCAAAGTTTCAAAATTCATTTACAAAAACTCAGTCCTTTTGCAATTATGCTCATTTGCATGGAAACCAAAACTTATTGCTCTCCTAATTATTACTGTTATGATTGTTCCTTTCATTTGAATACAATAGCCCTGTAACTTAAAGAATAAAATTTTTTTAAAGCAGCCAAGAAGCTTTAAAAATACATATGGAAGTGATCAGCATAACACAATTTCTTCTGGTAAATAAGATAAATAAAAGCAAATTCTCCTGTTACAAAACCCTAAGCAAACACTTTACGAAATGTCTCGTTAACAATTTCTACAACACAATAGCCAGAGATGTGAGAGCCGCACGACACTGAAGGCTTATGCTGTATGAAGAGAAGGTATTTCCTGGAATAACTCATGAACAGGAGGAGCCCAGAGGGACTTCCAGGAAATTCAGAAACATAAGGATCCAATGATGGCTGGGAGGACTGAGACTCGTCTAATGGTGTTATCCAAAGTGCAGGTCCCTGCCTACACTGGAGCTACGACCAGCTTTGTTGTTTTCCCAATAAAATGAAAAGGGGATAGAAATACACCGCAAGAACCACCCGGGTTACGAGAACTGTGTGGCAGTTTTACCTCCCCCACTCCCCTTTTCAGACAGGATCTCACTCTCTAACCTAACCAGGCTAACCTATAACTCACTGTGTAACCCAGGCTCACTTTAGACAGCCATTTTCCTGGTTCTGCACCCCCAGCCCCTGTAGTGCTGAGATGACTGGTCTACACCATCACACCTGACCATATAAATCCAAGTGTAACTCATGGATGGTGGGCAGGCAAGTGGGCGTCTGTCCGTCTGTGTGACAGTGACAGGAAACTGATGAGCATGGTCACTGAGTTCTGTTCCTAGTTCTTCACGAATTGGGGAGCAACAGGGAGGGCTCCTTGGAACTTGATTGGCTAATACAGCAATCCAAGCAGGAGAAGGAAGGAAGGGACTGGGCATTGGTGCTATGGGTGGGTCGGACAGCTCAAGACTTTACCTAGATTCCAGAAATCATACTTGTGAAAACTCACGTGATAGTTTGAAAAAAAGAATGACCCTCATAGTGAGTGGCACTATTAGGGGGTGTGGCTTTGTTGGAGTAGGTGTGGCCTTGTTGGAGGAAGTGTGTCTCCTGGGGTGGTGGGCAGGCTTTGAGGTCTCCTGTGCTCAAGCTACACCCAGTGTGGAACACAGACTCCTTCTGCTGCCTGCCAATCCAGATGTAGAATTCTCATCTTCTCCAGGACCACATCTGCCTGCATGCTGCCATGTCCCGCCATGTTGATAATGGACTAAACCTCTGAACTGTAAGCCAGCCTCAATTAAATGTTTTCTCTTATAAGACTTGCCATGGTCATGGTGTCTCTTCGTGGTGACAGAATCCCTAGCTAAGACAACCGGCAATTGGTTAAAGGTGAATTCAGAAGTGATGACTGGGATACAACAACTGCCTTTGGCTTCCAGCTTAAGGAAATCCATGGGAGGGGGAGAAAGATGCCGGATCTGAAGTACACCTGGGGCAGGTCTGGAGACAAGATGATAGACCTGTTTACTGAAGTTCATATGCCACATCCAGAGATAATGAAGTCCATTGCAAACAGGCTATGGGACATAGAAGCAGGGCCACAAGGCACTGGTGATCAATGGGACCATATGGTGTCCATTAAGAACTGGCTCGGTGAAGGGTTCACTCCATGTTGTCTCATCCATCCCTCACAGTGGATCTGCAAGAAGTGAGACCCTAAGTCATATAGCCAGTGAAGTGGGGTTCTACTTCACCTGACTCTAACTACTCTATCTCCATCACTCCCAAAGGCTGGAACTTGCAGCTTGATCAATAACAAGAGAAGAGCAGAAACCAGAGTCGATAGCTTGTCCTAAAACTGTCTCCACCCAGAACTTTCCATTTACTGGACGGGGAGATGCGGGGAGATGCCCACAGACTCTGAGTGCGTGACCACTTCCGTTTCTGGATTGCAGGCTAAAAGCCACAGTAGGTGCCAGGTATGCTGACCAAGCTCCTCATTTGGCAGGTGTCAAGGGTTTCTTCTGTGTCACACACTACAGGGAGATGACCTAAAATGCCTTAAAATTTTTAATACCAATGTAGTATACAACCACATATAAAGTAATAAAACCACTGGAATTGTGTCTGGTTATGGGATTTTAAATACTGACCATATTTAATACTTTAATATGATTTTCCACTCACACACACTCAGAGGCGCACACACACACACACACACACACACACACACCACTTCCTAGTGGCAAGACATCCCTGCTACCATCTGCTTCAAGAGTGTGTCCTAGGAACCTAGCTCTCATCTCCCATGCTTCCTAGAGGCATCATCTCCTCCCATTTCTAACTGTGCATGTTCAGAGATGGGGTTTAAGAAGCTATGTGAGAGGCTAGAGAGATGGGTCTATAGTCAAGGGCACTGTTACTCTTGAAAAGGACCTGAGTTTGGTCTCCAGTAACATCCTCTTCTGGCCTGTGAATGGACAGATGGACGGGGATACAGACACACACACTCACATACATACACACACACACAGAGAGAGAGAGACAGAGAGAGACAGAGAGAGAGACAGAGAGAGAGAGACAGAGAGAGACAGAGAAAACCCATGTGAATTTGATCTTTCTTTGCCTGTCCCATCTCAATTCATGTGGACGTGTAAGTAGGTCTATCCATTTCTTAAAGAGAGCATTTTTGATTCCCAGATGAATATTTCTAAAAGTTCATTTCCAGCAGTAAAGCCTTCATTTATTTCATGGCAGCCCTCTATCCAAGGCAGCTACATAAGGTCAACATGTTTAAATCTATGTGAAGGTATTCAAAGGCAATCATAGAGCAAAGGCTTGAGAAACTGGAAGCCTAGACAGGCATGCCCAGAGGGACCAGCCCCTAGCACCCTGTAGTCCTCTATCAGCGAGGTAATAAGAGAAACGAGGAATCAGAGTAGAAACCACAGGGTCTCTTGAAGGTTTTGTTTTCATTTTTAAGACATGGTCTCACCATGTAGATCAAGCTTCCTTTAAGTTCACAAAGGCCCACCTGCTTCTGCCTCCATCCCCCAGCCTCCATGGGGTCTCTTGGAGAGAGGGCCCACTAACACCCAGCCTGTCCATCGGAACTTGAGAAAGGTAGTCAACAAAAGTACAAGTTTTTGCTAATTTTAAGGCCTTAAAATTAAGAATACAGAAAGGCCACAAGTAGGGGATGGGGGTGCGATTAAATACCCTCTAAAGGAAGATGAGCTTGTACTGTTTGCTCTCAAGGCAAGATGCATTTCCTGGGAATCAAGAGAGCTATTCTTCCCACAAGAGGAGGAAATCAGTCCATCAGGAGAATGGCTAACTTCAGAAGTCTGTGCGTGGCCTGTGTCTGCCAGGGTCCTGAAGGGGTCAGAACCACAAAACCGCCACGTGTAGGGTGAACACAATACACCGTTAACTGGCCGGGAAAGGGTTAACTGCTATGCCAGAAAAACACGTAGCTAATGCCAGGAGCTCTGGGACAGCACACAAGGAAAGCACTTAGAAGCTTCCAGAAGCTTGAGAACAAATGGATTCCTGGCAGCCCACTCCCACTTCTACAATTAACCAAGATGTGGTCAGTGTCACGGACCCTGTTCTCTTCACCCTCCGAAGATGATTGGTCATGCTCATTATATTTTCTGGAAAATATGCAAAATCCCATCACAGAAGATGAGCCTTTCTTCTTCTTTAGTTCTACCACGGTTCCTGTGAATACCCTTACAGAACAGAATTCCCTTACTTCCTTCTCCATGAAGCCACCTCCTTTCCTTTCTATGATGTGTGGCCATCAAGAATCCCCACCCCCTCGCCACCTCCAGGAAGGGGCTCACAGGGCCCTGCCACATACTGCTGATCCATTCGCAGCTAACAGAGTCTGGGAGAGGGAGAAGCATCCCATCTGGTTGTCTACCTAGCAAGTGCAACGGGGCTCTACTGGAGAGTTCCAAACCCAGGGTCACACAGATGGCCCTAGTTAAACTCTGTGGGACAGAAAACAAAACAAAAAGTCATGAATATGGGAGAGATTTGTGAGGAGGAAGGGTGTGGGCAGGCATGGAGGGTGAATAGGGGGTTGGGAGATGGTTAACCAGAATATATAAAATATATATATAAAATTGTCAAAGAACAAAATTTATTGACATAAAATAAGAACTTTGCCTGGCCTCCTCTTCTGACATGAGACCCCAGGGGCTGTCCCCTCAATTCTCAGAAAGAAATCTGTGTGTCATTTTCCTGCATTGGAACACCCAGCCAGTGGTCAGTTCTGCTGTGTCGGCAGCCTGGAAGCCACGGTCTGAAAGCTACCCGGGAGCCACCCTGCCACACCCACATGTACCCCTCTGCTCTGACGTCAGTCACAGCTCTGGATGAAGACAAGATGCAGGACTCGGCTCCAATGCCACCCAAACAGTGTGTCTTTGCCTTCTGGGGTTCAGTACTGAACTCTGTGTCTTCTGAGCACCCTCAGCCTCTGTGCAAGCTTTGGAAACCCACCTGCGTGAAAGCCTCAGGGCTGTAGAACTGCAAAGAGTAGAGGCCAGAGAAAAATCTCAGGGGGTTCTACTCCTCACTGTTGGGGTCATGAGGGCCTAGTTGGGAAGTAACTTCAGTGCTTAACCTAACATCCACTGGTTTGGGACAAACTGGGCACTTTGGTTTCCTTACCCTGGTCCACAGGAGCCAGAAGAAGAAACAGACCTGTTCACACTTGCTCTCACCAGTGTGCAGCAGCCTCAGACTATGTCCCTCAGTGCGCCCTGCAGTGCGGGGCAGGTTTTAAAACAGCAAAAGAGGAAATGGTACCTCCAGACTCATGACAGGCATTTCCAAGTCACAGGTCCCAAGAGGTCCCAAAGATTCACTATGTTCTTTTGCCCAGTGCAGATATCCCTGAAACTTGCTCTGTTTTCCATCTATAAATGCCATCTGAACAATCGCGTAACATCCCTGCAGAAATCCTACCCAGAAGTAGTGATGTATCATTTATAACAGCTATGGAGCTTGACGTCAGCAAAACGTGGTTCTCTCCTCACAGGCTGTGTGATCTCGGGCAAGCTACACAGTACACGATCTTCTGGTTTGTACAATGAGAGAAAGAGAGGATAATTCTCACAGATCTTCCTCATGAGACTCTGGTGGTACAAAGGCTGCAAAAAAATGATCTAGAAAGATCATAGTTGGCAATAACTTTGAACAATCTATCCTCCCTATGAGTCATTTGCATATGTGTGCACATGTACATTCATGTGGAGGCCAGAGGAGAAGATCAGTTGTCCTCTTCTACCTCTCTACTTTGGACCATCAAGACAGGCTCTCACTGACCCTGGAGATCTCCTGGCAGCCAGCACCCAAGCAATCCTCCTGTCTCTGCCTCCCAAAGTCAAAGCATTGCAGACACAGATAGCTATGGCTTCTCATGTGTGCCTTTGGGTTTGAACTCAGATCCTCATGCGTGCACAACAAATATTCTTACCTACCGAGTCATCCCTACAGCCTTCTTCAAATAGTTTAATAGTTGGCATTTGGGCTTCAAGATCGTAGGCATAGCCAGAGGAGCAAGGATGAGGGAGATAACAAAAAATGAATAGCATTTGAAAAGGCATATGAGTTATTTTTCTCAGCATTGAGCCCACACATCTGAGAAGACACAGCTTAAGGAAGGAAGGATTTTTTTTTTGACTCATAGTCTGAGGTAAGACAGTCCATCATGGCCAGGAAGGCATGGAGGTCAGGGCTCCATCAACCATGACAGGTGCCTACAATCTCTCTTAAGTTACCACAGATCAGAAAACAGAGTAGATGGGAAGCAAATCTATTTATCTGGGGTATAATTCAAGGCCCACCCCTAATGACTTATTTCCTCCTGTGAGGCTCCACCTCCTAAGGCTTCCACAACCTCTCAGAACAGCACCATGCTCTGGGGGCCAAGTGTCCAAACTCATGAGACTGTGGGGACAATTTCACATTCAAGCCATGAGACATGATGAACAGAGCCTGGTAGTGTTGGCCCACTGGAGAACCTTGACTGAAAGGAAACTATCTGAAGACCCAGTAGGAGACATCCATGACTGCTCCTATGGCTCCAACTAGTGCCCTGCCTCTTGAGTAGTTCTTCAGTTTCTGTCTTTAGGGACACAAGGAAACAGACACACACAGAGCCCACAAGCTTTGACACATGTCCGTAGACAAGAGCCAGAACTGGGACAAGCTCTCTAGGGTTGATCCCATTCTTGTGTAAAGACATCTTAAAGACGGACTAGCAGGCCCTGTGGAAGAGGAGGCAGGGGTGGAGGAGACAAAGGGGATGGGAGACACCAGGTGAACAAAACCCTCTAAAATAAGTGAGTCAAGGTCCTATGAACCCCCATGCTGAAGCCGCAAGCACAGGGCCTAATCAGGTCTTCACCAGGTCTTCTATACTATAGCTTTCAGTTTAGTACTTTTATGGGACTCCTGAATTTGTGAACAAGTGGGTCTCTGATTCTTTTTTAACTTGATTCTTTGTAAATTCTACATCATGCATCCCAACCCCTCTCATCTCCCTGTCCCCTGGCTTCTGCCCTCTGCCCTTGCAACCTCCCCCCCAAAACAATATATAAAAGTAAAACCCCAAAAATAAAACAAAACAACAACAAAAACACCTAAAAAAAAATCTTGGCATGGAAGTTGTAGTGTGGCCCAGTGAGTCACACAGATACCCTTCAGTCCATCCATCTTTACTTGTAAGTGTTCACGGCAATGAGTCATTGGCCTGATTCGAGCTCTCTGGCTTCTTCTACATTATTGATACTGGGCCCTCACTGGGGCTCCTCTTGGATTTCCTATTGTTGCCTTATGTCATGGAGATCCTGCAGCTTTAGGTCTGGCCCCTTCACATGCTCCAGCAGTTCATAGATGAGGCGGATGTTGAGGTGGGCTAGCTCATAGCCCTGGATCTGGGCCTGGGTGGTAGCTGGGTTGGTCAGCCCACCAGTTTTCCCTCATTGACACCACCAAGGCGAGCTCTCCAGCACTGCCCCAGCTAGTTCACCCAATGCAGCAGGCAGCAGGATGAGGGGGGCCAGTTCTCCTGCTCTCTGGCCCTCAGCTCCAGCTCACCAGCCCTCACAACACTAGGGCTGTTGCTTGCTCTGCAGCTGGGGTCCCACTGTCTCTGATCCTGTGGGCAGGGTGTGAAAAGATGCAGAACCAAACAACACAGGCTCTGGGAGGTTGTAAACAATCTCGTTTATTAAATAAAGGACTGAGGTATTTATGTGTGTACTTTTTGGCGGGCTCTGCTTCCAGCTGCCATGGTGTTTCCTGGTTGGCTCTGGGTCATATGTCAACAGTGGTCATCTTGAGGGTACAGTTTCAGGGTCCTCTGTGTCAGGATACTACTGCGCATGTCAGAGCTCTTTGTTAGCTTAAGGCATGGCCCAGTGCTTTAGGCCTTATCTACCTCATAGGGCTAGTTCTACCAGGTGAGGTGCAAGGTCCACTCTTCCAAATGTTGCAGTTGGTGAGGGACAGGGACAGTTCTTCCCTTCTCATGTCCCCAGGCCAGCTTTCCTGCCTGTTACAGGTGGCAAGGCATATTTCCCTCACCCTTGCCACCCCATGGTATAAGAGGGGTGGGGGCAGCACTCCTGCCCACAGGCCCGCTCACCTGTGCCCCTGCCAATAGGGTCAGATCTAGTGTGCTACCTAGGCGAGGTGCAGAGCCTGCTCTCCCGTGTGCTGGAGCTGATGAGGGGCTGGGCCAGCTCTCCCACTCTCATGACCCAGGGGCCAGCTCTCTCACCTGCCGGGGTTTGATTCTTGTGCCTTCTCTTGGGGCTCTTTTTTTGTTGGCTTGACTTGTCCAACTTCAATAGAATGGTTATCTTATTATATTCATTTTATTTTGTCATGTTTTGCTGTTACTTCTTAGAAGCCTGTTCTTTCCTAAGGAGACACAAAAAGAGATTGGATCTGGCTGGGAGAGGAGGTAGGGAGGAACAGAGAGGAGATGAACTAGCAGGATTCAGGCCTTGTGGAGCAGACCCGCTGTCCAACAGCTTCTCAGCCCATTCAACATTGGACTTGGAGTCAGTAGAGATAAGTGTACAATGCAGAGGAAAAACTATCTATAGTTAGGCCAAAAGATGAACTCACGGACATTGCAAAGAAGTCTCCAAACCTCAGCCTCCCTGTGGCTCCCTGGCTTTCCCATCACTGAAAGCCTCCTGACTCCTTGTGTCTACTACTAGCCAGTTGAGTAGCTCTTGAAGACAAGTGGCACATCTTACCACACCTGAACCCCCAGCGCCAGGAGACAGGGCTAACATATCATATACTCGAAGGAAAGAATGACTAGATCAAGAAAATGGAAATGCCATGACTTCCCATGAGGCCTTGGACCTCGCTGTCTGTCTCTTCTTCTTGGAGGAGGAGTTTGCACTTTTGACCTGTACCATCTGGCCTGAAGAATGACCAAGTATCTGTGCCATTTTATAAGGGAGGGTTTCCTGGTCTGGCCAAACCAGGCCCCCTAAAGCAAGATAGCAAATGTGACTTGCGTATAAATACTGGGATCTGATGCAGACCTCCGCAGATACTTCCTGGTATAACCTTTCTGCTCTAAGCCTGCATTAACCAAGTCTTTCGTTTTCTGTATTTTGATGCTTTGACATCTTGGGGCCTTGAAGACCCTGTAAGCACTGACCCTTCTTCAGGGTTAGCCACTTTCTAGAACTCATCAACAACTCACCAGTGAGCTTCCAAAAAGGAGAACAGCTCATAGCCTGGACACAATGGCCTCAGGCACCATCCAACTGCCCCCAATATCCCAGGGCATGGGCCAGACAATGCCATATGCCCCAGTGCCTACTGAGTGTCTTCAGACTAGCCAACCTGAAGCCTGTTTACCCTGACTCGCCAGTTTCTTCCCACTGGAGCCACAACAAGAGATCACTGCCTCGGTTCCCCACTCCCCACCCACCCTCTAACTCCTGTTGGCACCCTGGAGTTCCCATATGGTCCAGCATAACACTGACCTCCTCATCTTGGAGTCATTTCAGTAGTCCTAAGTTTTTCTCATGTATGGGCTTTGTCATACCTAAAGAGAGTAGCTAGAGAACATTGCCTTCTATAGATGAGATTGGTTCTAATAATTAGAATAATGGAGCCACCATCATTAGTTGACAGTATGACTAACCCATGGCAAAGTCAACCACAGATAACCAAGAATGATCAGAGGTCCCATGCTCCAGGTTTAATATCAGATTGTAAAGACTCCTGTCTCAAAACTGATCCAACAGTTCTCTGCACACGAGTCTGCTTTATGTGTTTTCTGAGGCTTAACTTGTCCACTAGAGTTAAGCCAACAAGTAAGTCCATCTGGTCAGATCCTGCCATGAGTATAGTAGGCTGTTGATCTAATATGCAACTAATGAAATTTGGAAAGAGTCAGGCATGCCAGACACAGGAGCTAATGCACCCCAGCCAAGCACCAGCCCCTCCAGCGTACAGCTATTACTCACCAGAAACATCTTAAAAACAATCAGCAGCACCAAGATCCCAAACTCAGGGAGGCCATCTCATTGTCCTCGTCCAACCCCTTCCCACCTGTGCTTTCCTGTCTCAGCAACTTACTCAAATATTTTTGTCAAGAGCCCTGGGACTGTAAGTAATTCCCTCAGGTCTTTAAAGGCCACAGTCACTAAGGCTCAGGGTATCTGCTTCTGTCCCCTGCTCTCTTTTCTGGTTCCGAGGGCACATCCTCCCTGTCCCTCTTCCTCGGCCACTTTGTCTTGTTCTTTAGTCTCCTGTTATCTCTTCTTCCTTCTGAATACGTCTGTTCTCTGCTGTCTCAAGAAAGGCAAATTCGCCCCCAATTTAATATTTAAATGCATTCAACAAATAGTACTTATTAAAAGAAGTTGAGCTAGCCAGGCAGCACTTAACTCTTCCCTGTCCATTTCTTAACAAATAAAAAAAAAACTGACAAGCCAACAGAAACTATCAGGCCATGACCCACCTGAGGAAACGTAGGGCCCAGAGACACAAAAAGACTTGCCTGGCTTCCTAGCGGCCACAGTGTGGCGAAGCTTCCCAGAGACAGGAAATAAGAACTATGCTTGACCCCAAGTTCCAGTAGAGCCAGCAGCTCCCGCCTCCTTGACTCATGTCCCTGGAAATAGCAACAGTTCTACCAACTCAGTGACCTCTGATCACTTCCAGTTAACGTGGATTCTGAGCCAAACTCTCCAAGGAGTCTGCTTTGAGGCCACAGTTCAGGTGGGGTCATCTGCATAGGGGTGGTGTCTTACTTAGGGTTACTATTACTGTAATGAAACCCCATGACCAAAACAACTTGGGGAGAAAAGGGTTTATCTACTTGGCTCACACTTCCTTATCACTGTTCCTCACTGAAGGAAGTCAGGACAGGAACTCACACAGGGCAGGAACCTGGAGGCAGGAGCTGAGGCAGAGGTCATGGAGGGGTGCTGCTTACTGGCTTGCTACCCATGGCTTGTTCAGCCTGCTTTCTTATAGCACCCAGGACCACCAGCCCAGGGATGGCAGCACCCACAAGGGGCTGGGCCCTCTCCCATCCATCACTAAGAAAATGCCCTACAGCTGGATCTTATGGAGACATTTCTTAATTAGGGTTCTCTCCTCTCAGATGACTCTAGCCTGTGTTAAGCTGACATGAAATTAGTCAGCACTACTGAACCCTTGCCAACTTGACACACAACAGTTTCTAAGAATAAAACCTTTGCTTTTTTGGTTCATTCACAAGATCTCAGATTAATAAATACAACAATTATAAAGCATACATCTCACGATCTTTATCAATTCTCCATAAAAATCCAAAACCTCTTAAAAATTCAAAGTCTCTCAACTGTAGGTTCCTAGAAAATAAAAAACAAGCTAAACACTTTCTTACTTCAAGAGGGAAGAACCAGGGTACAGTCACAATCTGAGCAAAGCAAAACCACACCCCAACAGTGTAAATAACTCAATGCCCAATATCTGGGATTTACTCACGATTTTGGGGGGGGCTCCTCCAGGGCCTTGGGTCACTTCTCCAATTTCATCCTCGGCAGCACACACAGCTTGTCTTCTAAGCTCAGGAAAGCGTCACTCCACAGCTGCTGCTGTTCTTGGTGGTCATCCCGTGGCACTGACATCTCCAAATCACGGGCATCTTCTGCTGCACCTGGGCTGCACTTTCACCAATAGCCTCTCATAGGCTCTCCTCATGGTGCCAAGTCTCAGCTTCTCTGCATGACCCCTTCAGTCCTGGGCCTTCAACTGCCACTGAGGCTGCACCCTCACCAATGGCCTCTCCGGGCCTCTCACAGTGCCAAGCCTCAGCTGCTCTCCATGATCCCTTCATGCCTTTACATCCAGGACCACCTGGGTGAGTCGTCCACCACCAGGTTTTGCAGCCAGCAGGAGGTACAACCTTGGCCGCTCCCGGGACGCAACATCTGTGTGCTGACCCTGAGCAAGCACTTCCCAGAAGACTTCACCTCCACGATGCTGGTCTCTTCTTCATCACTGCTAATTTCTCAGTTCCAGCTGACCAGCATCAATTGTTGGAAAGCAAAGATTTCACTTTAGTGGTGGTCTCTTATGAGTCATAGCCAATTCTTCAGCTCCAGATGACCAGATACCACAGATTATTCACACAAATGGTCCGGCATATTCTTTGCTTCCCTCTGAAAGTTACAAAGCAGGCCTCCACTGTCTGCACTGCTATCAACATTCTCATTCAAAGTTCCAACAGAAAGGTTCACTGAGCTCTTAACACCCAATAGCCCAAAACATGCTTCCACAGTCCTCCCCAAAGCAACATGGTCAGGTCTGTCATAGTGATAACCTGCTCCCTGGTACCAACGTGTCTCAGTCAGGGTTTCTATTGCTGTGATGAAACACCAGAACCAAAGAAAGTGGGGGAGGAAAGGGTTTATTTGGATCACATTTCCATATCACAGTTCATCACTGAAGGCAGTTAGGACAGGAACTCAAACAGGGCAGAAACCTGGAGGCAGGAGCTGATGCAGACAAAGACCAAGGAAAAGTGCTGCTTACTGACTTGCTCCCTGTGGCTTGCGCAATCTGATTTCTTATATAACCCAGGACCACCAGGCCAGGGATAGCCCCACCCACAATGGGCTGGGACCTCCCCCATCAATCACTAATTAAGAAAATGCCCTACAGGCTCACCTACAGCCCCATTTTATGGAGGCATTTTCATGAGGTTTCCTCCTCTCAGGTGACTCTTGCCTGCGCTAAGTTGGCCTAGAATTAGCCAGCACAGGTGGGTTGCGTTTTGTTGTTCTTGGTCTCCTTGAAAATTTTTACCTTGCCTTCTGCTTTCAACTGGAAATGCCCTTCCCTTTGACATCTATGACATCTCCTGCCAATATCTTCCCCCCTCTCTCATTGGTCCCTCATCTCCATTACAGATTCCTCTTTGATACCAATTTGAAATGCCCACACTCCCTGGGGGCTCTTTGTGATCCTCCCTTCTACACACACTATTTCCACAAATGTGTGGTAACTCCTGCCCTCGGCTCCTGCTCCATTGGAGACTTTCTCTCTAACCAAATAAAATCTCCCTGCCACGCCCTCCAGGGACGCATGCCGCTCTCTCCTAGTGCTTGTGCGGTGGCTGGCTTGCTCTCTCACCTTCAAATACACTGGAATTCCATCTGGTCCCTTTGTGGGACATCTTGTTAGATCATTGTTTATGGTATACAAACCTGATGAAATAATGAGCAGCCATGGGAAGCCATTCTAGAAAGTGATGGTTTTGGAAAAAAACGTCACCCAGCATCTGCATCATTAAATATTTCAAAGGACACAGGAAACAAAGCAGCTATTGTCAGAGGTTTACAGAAGTAGACCCTCACCGTGGATCTGCCTTGACCCTGAACTTTCCAGAAATGTGAGAAAACTCCTTTATTTCTGAGCTCCTTTGTTGATGTTAGCCTATTAAAGCCAAGGAACGGGGACATAGAAATACATAGTATGATCCAATGTTTCAAGAGCCTGTACGCTCGGTCAGCAGTGCATAGCTTTGGGTGAGCCCTGGGCCCACGGTTGCTCCCCCTCTGGACTCTGAGGATTGTCCCACAGCCACCGACATCATGGTTGTCAAGTATCTCAGGGTGTAGGGGCTCTAACAGGTCCGAGCATGGCAAGCATTGCCAACAGGTTTTGTCCTTTTATATCTTTTTCCTCTTCCTTGCCGAAAACCATTCCATTCCTAAAGCTAGTCCCCAGTGTCTAATCCCTTATTTGGCCACTGACTCATTTCTGAGAGAAAACACCAAGGTCCAACAATCAAAATTCATTATTTGGCTACCATGTTCAGTCAGGATTTACCAACTCACCCTAACACAGACTCACCCTTTTCTCCTTAAAAACCCCACTCCCTTTCTTTTCTTGCTTGCTTGCTGCTGCTGCTGCTGCTGATGTTGATGCTGATGTTAATGCTGCTGCTGATAATGATGATGCTGATGCTGATGCTGCTGATGCTGATGCTGATGCTGATGCTGCTGATGCTG
>CABHPH010000547.1:6957-42172 GCA_902168325.1 Peromyscus nudipes | reverse complement strand
TGCTGATGCTGCTGCTGCTGCTGCTGATGCTGCTGATGCTGCTGATGCTGATGCTGATGCTGCTGATGCTGATGCTGCTGATGCTGCTGCTGATGCTGATGCTGCTGATGCTGCTGCTGCTCCTGATGCTGCTGCTGACTTTGCAGCACCCTCCCTTTCCCCTCCAAGGTGATAAATCTCCTTTGTGCTGAGAATTTGGTGTCTGGGTATGTCCTGTACTGACTCCAGGGTGGGAGCCAACCTCCCTTTCAGAGGGTATGCCTACAGTATAACTAGACAATAGCATGACTGCTCCCTCTTCTTCCCCTTCCACATCTATGTTATTATCTAGACTCTGGAAGTGGTTCTCTCAATAGCAGTGGATGCAGTACTGGACTCCAGGTGGAGTATCTTCATTAGCATGTAGGATGAAAGCATGCAAAATTTAGTGTTCCATGTGACCTACAGTAAATCTTCAAAAGTAATGCTTGCTGAAGATTCTCATGCATATATACCCAAAGGACAAAAAAAAAAAAAAAAAACACCTCTCTGGGACTCAGATCTATAACCTGTAAAATAGCTCCCACAGAGAGACTTTCTAGGACCCCATATTATATACATAAATATACTCACTGGTACATAGTCCTTACCAATCTGAAGCAAGGTACATGCCCAATCATTTCAGTCATCAAATAACTTGATACGCATATTCAATTAGAAATTGTATTTGTATAACAAGTTGGTATCTATAAGTGATGCAGGCATGTGTATGGTAGGGGTTACATGGACTTGAGCATGTAGAGGTCATAGGTCGGCATCCAGTGTCTTCCTTTATCACTCCCCACCTTATTTTCTGAGACAAGGTCTCTTACTGAACCTTGAGCTCGCAGATTCAGTTAGACAGGGCAGTGAGCTCCAGGGATCTGCCTGTCTCCACCCATTACTGGTGCCATGGTTACTGGTGGACGTCATCACTCACACCCAGCTTTTGCATGGTGCTGAAGATCTAAGGCGAGGTCCTCAGGCCTGCTGGGCAAGCACTTCCACCTGCTGGGCCAACTCAAGGCGCCCTCAAAGCTCATCAGTATCTGAAGAAAATGCTTGTATTTGTAGACTAAACAATTAGACATGTCGCGCTTAAAACCTGGTAGAAGGTAATAACCAGTATGTGCTAATATAAAGAAATTAATAAGCCCATGATTGTATCTTGCTTGCGGTGTGTGCCAATTACTCTGATGTAAATACCCGCACCATGGCGTGTTGAGGTGCAGACACGCTGTTGCTCTCTTTGAACATGGATAAAGAAGGGATATCCACAATCAGCTTCATGATATCGGTTCAAGAAATCTTCAGCCCACCCCTGGCAATAACCTTGAGCTACTGAAAGCAGTATAGACATAGCTACTTTTTATTTAGACTTTCCAAATTTTCTGCAGTGTGGGGAGAGAAGAGCATGTCTAAAAAGGTCACTTCCCTGGGAGACAGCCTCTGAGCCCATATGACCATCAGCTGAGGCTCTTCCTCGGCAAGATGGCCCAAGCCTTCTCCCTGCTCAGTGGAACTACACTCTTGGTGTTTGCTTTCACATTTTTGTTCGGCAACTACGTGGGGAGCAAGAATGAGCCAGATACATCCAGCCAACAACCTTGGGGTGACACAGGCAGGAAAGGCCCAGTCTGGTCAGAAAATACACCACACAATCATCTCACAGCCAGCTACACCCGTGACTAAGAGCTGTCCGTGCACCACTGAAACAAAGCGATTTTCTTGAGTTAGGCACCTGCTCTCACAAAACCAGAGCACGGCTTTAGCCTCTACAAAGCAAATGTCGCAGAGGCGGGTCCTCAAGCAAGCTACTTATTCCCTCCAACCCTTGGTGTTCTCAACTATAAAACAGGAACATGAATACCCACCTACCATCTCACCGTGGTGAGAATTAGACAAAATGGTGAATGAAAACTAAATGAGAAGGCAAAAGAAGAAAATGGCACTTCTCACACCCTCTCCTAGGGTTTCAGAAGGGCAGCAGGACACATTTCCTACCTGCTGTGGCATCGAACCGCACACTCACATCTTTGTTTAAAAACCTCAACCAGGTTCACCCTCAGTGTACATCTATCACAGGAACCTGAAAGAAATAAAGGGTTTCAGAAACTCAGAATTATTCTTCATCTAGACCTGGAGCTTGGGCGACGGGCCACGATTTCAGCAATGAACAAACTCGGTTTCTGCCTGTAATCAGGAAAGCCGATTCCAGCTCTCACCTTCCCACCAAGAGATAAAGATTTTCATCAGAGGAGGTGGCGAATCGCTGAGTGCAATTTCATGCAGCACACACTCAAAACATCTGCCTTGATTGGATCCGCAGCAGCTGCCACACTCCACTCTCAGAACACACGGGCGCTCATTTCCTAGAGCACAGAGAACATTTAAATCCATACTGGGGCCAAGAGTCACAGCTTGTCAAACAGTCGGCTTCTCACCTGGGATGGCTCAGCGGCACTCCTGGCATCAGGGAGGAAAGTCTGATGGCTCCAGAACTGGCTGAAACACAGACTCCATTATCAACAGCTGCCAGATACCTCCAAGGAGAAGTATCCCGGAGATGGGATGCACACATTCAGCAGCTCTTCTGCCCTACTCTGCCCAGAGCTAGTGCAGCAGGCTGGTCTCTTATTCACTTTCTTTTTAAGTCTTTCCTATATATTTCTATTTTTTTCTATCCAAGCATCAGGAGGCCCCAAGTCTTTTGTTTGGTTGGTTGCTTTTTGGTTGGTTTGTTTGTTTATTTGGGGGGGCAGATATTGAAAGATATTGAAGATGACTTTGAACTTCTACCTCTCCTGCCTCTACCTCCTGAGGGTTCGGAATGTAAGTGTGCATCACCATGCCTCGTTCATGTGGTACATGGGATAGAACCCAGGGCTTAACACATTCTAGATGATGATGATGATGATGATGATGATGATGATGATGATGATGATAGATAGATAGATAGATAGATAGATAGATGATTGATTGATAGATGATAGATAGGATAATGGCAGATGATAAATGATAGAGATAGATAGATAGATAGATAGATAGATAGATAGATAGATAGATAGATAGATAGAATGTAGGTATATAGATGTTTCTGTCTCATTCTCTAAAGATAGAAGATAAATAGATATATGATAGATAGATGATTAGTAGATAGGTAGAGAGAAAGACATAGATACATAGATAGATACATAGATGGATGGATGTTTGGATGGATGGATGGATGGATGGATGGATGGATGGACGGACAGATGGACGGACGGACAGATGGATAGATGGATGGATGGATGGATGGATGGATGGATGGATGGATGGATGGGTATCTCTCTGGAGAAGCCTGAATAATTTCATTGTAAATGCTGTCTTTCTCCTCAGATAGTAGCTAGGCTCTGTGGGGACAGAGGACTTGCTAACAAACCAAGTACAGGTCTGAACGACAGAGAAGCACAGATACAGTCCTGGAAATGGGCCCATTCCCACCACTCACACCACTTAGAAAGGCCCCTGATAGATCTGAAGCCTGGCCCATAGACCTAAAATGTCCCCAGCCTCCTCCCTACCATGCACCTACACAGTGCATGGAGTTGAAGGCCGGATGCTTGACTCTCACCAGCAAGGTGGGTAAACAGATGTGGCAATCACTCTGGTAGACGAGTCAGTGGGACAGGACAGAAAGTCCAAAGAAGCATTGACTCTGTGGTCCCCTGTGGAACTGCCACATGAGCCACGGAATCTGTGCTGGGTGGAAGGAACCAGACTGAGAAAGAAAACTGGAGACAGCGTGCCCCATAGAAGTGCTCTTAAACGTATTCAAAAGTGTAGTTTCTGGAGCTTGCTAAAAATGCAGAGTCCAGAGAGAATACAGAATCCGAAAGTGCAGCATGGAGCCCATGAGTCGACTGTCAACAGCACACCACAGGTAATTCTGACAGAGGAGTCATGTGGCCTACCAAGGATGCCCATTTTGTTGGCAAAGCCAACAACTAACATAAGGTCAATAGTGAGTTAGTAAATCTGTAGAAAAGAGCCATCCCCCTCCATCCTATGCCACGCCTCAGCTCATAGGCTCGGGGTGAAGCCAGAGGTAGCAGGAGTTGGTCAGGGGCAGGCAGGGGCCACATCCATCTCTGACAGTGAGAGAGTCCCATCTCTTTCTGACTCCAATGGCATGAAGGAAAAGTCTACTGGGACAGAGACAAGGCGAGGTCTTTGTTGCTCTTCCAGGGACTTTGTTCATTTTCCATTCTCAATGAGCAGAGTTATGATAAAGAAACTATCATCAGCAACGTAAGAATCAGAATAGAAGAGTGATTCCTATTCTACCCTGAAACTGGGGCCTAAGAAGTGCAAATTACTCCCGAAAGCTGGGACCTTCTCACGCTGCACTTGACCTGATCCCTCCTTCTGTTCCTACTCAATGTCCTACCTCCTCTTTCATTTCCATGCAAATGAGCCACCTTGCCATCACCCCTTCCCTTTCCTCACCCCCATCCCTGCTGACTGCTCAGAGCCTGCAGAGGCTTCTTCTCAGGGAGACGGCATTATCCAGCAGCTTTAATTACTCTTCCCTTTCTCTTTAGTGACCTGACCAGAGGCTGAATGCTACCCCATATTTCTCCATCCGTCATTTTAACTACTCCACTGTTGCTCGTAAGTGTCCTCTGCTCTGTTCATCACTGAAGTACCCAGGGCTTCCTGAATAGCTCATAAACTCAACCACACTTGAGAATGAAGGATGTATAAGCATCCCATTTTATAACCTTGGCCTATAATAAGAATGCTAAAAATTACAAAGGGCAAAGCTGGAGGGAGGGAGGGAAGGACAGAGACACAGAGAGAATGACAGGATGATTTTATGCACTTTCAATTTGGAAACAATAATAAGAGAGAAAGCACCTGTCTATTTGATGGAATGGAGAGTGGTGAATGGGAGGCTGGAGGGGACCATGACAGAAGGGTCCACAGATCTCCCCCTTGCCAGCAACGGGTTGTCATGGACAACACTAAGGCCAAACGGCACCATGTTTGGGATGGAGGCTTGTGGCGGTGTTTGAGAAAGGATATTGGGGTCTTAGAGTTTCCTCCACAGCCAAGTCAAACTGAGAACTAAGTGTTTTACAGCATGCCTTCCACCATCAGCAGCCAAGGGTCTGCACGGTGAACAGGTGTGAAAAGGTAGAGATTTGAAGGTCATGTGCATGACAGAGCAGATACCACGTAGACACAGGAGGAGCCCCTTAGCCTTCGTTGTAATCCAAAACTGAATGCTGTGTAGAGCAAATTCTCATATTAACGCTTCCCCATATGTATGCAGACTCCTATGCAACCCCTTCCAGGTTATCTCAGGATGGTCCTATGACTTGCTTTACCCCCATGAGACATCAGCAGACATAACACAAGTGAACCCGAGATGCTGGTTAGGGTTTTCTGTCTTGTAACACAACGGCCTTAATATTGGAAATGGGAGCCATCCTCCCCAAGAGGCAACACAGAGGACCAGTGAGAACGGCTCACAGGCAAAAATGCAGATGAGGTCACATTGAACCATCCTGGGCTGGTGGAGGCGCCAAATGGCATGAGTGGTCCCAGGCCCAGTTAGCGAGCTAGCCAGGCCAGCTTCAGCAGATGAGCATGCCAGGGGGTGGTGCCCACAGTAGTGGAGCCACAAGCTGTTAGGCAGCAATGGGCAATTAGAAGAGTCTTCAGCAACTCAGAGAACATAAACAGCACAAGTCAGCATCCTGAACTAGTAATGACACATCTTTGTAAAGCTGATTAAACGCCAGCCAAACACCCACAGCCAGCAGAACTAGGATAGTGAAATATTACAGTGGTGAAATATCACCACGGAAGCCAGAGTAAAGGCTTTGCTGTGCTGGCGCCCATTAACTATGTATTAGGGTCTTCAATAATCCTAAAAATCCAGACAAGAAAAAAAAAGGTATATGAATTTAAAAGTGAAAAAAAAAGCCTATTTATAAACAATGTGATTATCTATATATTGGAAAATGGTCGCCCAAGATATCCACATCGTAATTCCCAAAATCTATGATGATTAGTTTGCCAATTAACCATGCTGCCAGTGTGATTAACTCAAGAGTTTCCAGTTTGAACCGTTAGTCTAGATTATCATGGGCTTGACCCACTGTGATTGTGGGGGCGTAGAAAGGGGCTATCAGAATGGGATAAAGGAACCAAAAGAACAAGAGGCTGCTGGGGTGATGTGAGGCTGGGGTCAAGAGCCGAGGAATTCTAGTGGTTTCTAGAAGCTCAACAAGACAAATACACAGATTCTTCCTGAGACCCCAGAAAAATAAGAGCCTTGCTCTGCAGCCTAGTGAAAATAATTTGATATGATCTCCAAAACTGTAAGAGGGCATATCTGCATCATTTTAAGCCACCAAGCACGTAGCATTTTCTTCCCGTTGCCATAGGAAACCAATATATTTTCTAAAGAAATCTCCAGAAAGAATTTGAAGACAGTAAAGCTATACAGGAAGACCAACAAGGTTATGTGGGCTATGATAAGTCCAACATAGGAGAAATAAGAGTCTCCTCTATCTTCCATTGTGGGCTAGAACATATAACGATGACAGCCAAAATGCTCGTGTACAAAAGTTCACAAAGCATGGAAGAATAATCAAACAAAAGATGGATAAGACCTTTTTTTAAAACATTTGTAAAAATCCAATAGGATATAAAGCACTTTACAAATGGAGAATAATATGAGTTAATTATAAAAATCATTATCATGAAGTAAAACACTTCATCGTAATTTTTCTATATTCAATACATGAATTCCAACAAGGACATTGTGTGAAACTTGACAAGTTGATCATCATATACAAAGGAAGAGTGGACCGGGACTTCAGTCAGCAGGTTGCACTGAGTTGTGCAAACCCTATACATTCCTGGGAAAGCTTTGGATTCAGGACTAACCAGAGGCCAACTCCTGGGAGAAATGAGTCCTTAGAAAATTCTACAAGCGTTTGTTTGTTTGAGCCCTTGGATCCTGGTCCATGTTGTATCAATTCAATCCGTCAAATCAAGCTTTGGAGATGAAGAGAGTCACACAGGCACCGTGTGAACATCGAGGCTCATGGAAACTTCCGTGGCCGGCCAACTTCCGTGGCCGGCCACGCTTTGTATGCGTTGTCACTATTGTCGCTGGGGAAATGGCTATGCAGCCCCTCTGGGAGGGGACAGCTGCCTATTTTTCCATAGTTTCTCACACCCTTTCTTCCTTGGCAAATATGGCTCTGTACCCCTTCCTTGTAATAAATTATGATCATGTGTAATGGCTTCTGAACCTAATGAGGCCTTCTAGAAGTCCACCAGGCCTAACTAAAGAGTGGTCCTGTAGACTCCCGACCCAATGACTAAAGTACAAAAGACCATTTGTGTCTTTTCTAAAAGCAATCAACAAGGTAAGGGGTGGTCCTACCCTTATGCGTTAAAGCTCATAAAACTAATAAGTAAGTCGGGTGGCATCAGAACAGGTGGATAGAAGAGAGACCCCAGGGACTGCCCATCTCCTGTTCATCGCTGCTCCTCAGGCACCAGCATTTCTCTGGCACTGCCCTTTCATCTTGTAATGCATGGCTCCTGCCAGTCGGCTTCAGGTCATTCCCCATTGGTTATCAATGGTCATCTGTCTTAGGATGTTTTCCCAGCTTCACAAGGTACAAGAGTTGCTCCTGGTAAACTTTTCTTTTCTCAGCAATGATCTCAGTGAAATGACATTGCACAGCCTGCATGTACCTGTCTCCTAGAGATGGTGTGTTATGAGGACCTGGTCAGTATGCCACTCACCTCTGTCTCCCAGCACACACTGTAAGAGAGGGAACATCAGCAGAAGTTAATGTTAATTAAATAAACATTTGATCAATGAATGGCATATTAATAATGATAAAAATGTGTTGTGAGGTAAATTATAGTGTTCCAAAGGATTTATGGAACAACATACTAAAAGCCAAGTTACACTGGTGTAAAAAATAGACTATCCAATAATTAATTAACTTCAAGATATAGTCTTTTTGGGTTGTGGTACAAATAAAACGCAAAGAGAGAGAGAGAGAGAGAGAGAAAGAGAGAGAGAGAGAGAGAGAGAGAGAGAGAGAGAGAGAGAGAGAGAAGAGAGAGAATATCGCTAAGAGCAGAGACTAATAATAATACAAGATATGGCCTCTAATAACTAACTTCAGGTTATAATCAATATCTCTCTTGGTCTCTATATCTCTGTCTCTCTGTTTCTCCATCTCACTCTTTCTCTCTGTCTCTCACTCTCTATCTCTGTCTCTGTCTGTCTGTCTCTCTCTCTCACACGCACGCACGCGCGCACACACACTCTCTCTCTCTCTCTCTCTCACACACACACACACACACACACACACACACATTGAAAATATCACTAAGATCAGACTGACAAATGTAATAGAAGGTAGAAGCAGAGCTCGCCAATTTGTTGGACCTGTTGGGAAGTGACTGAAAACAAGTATGTGTTTTCAGAGAGATGCTATGTGGAACTGGTGAGCTGGAAGCAAACATGCCGTGAAAATCAGACTTCCCAAAGGCTCTGTGGCTTCACTGAATCCCAGACTTACCTGAGACTTACATTCTGGGACAGAATAAATCCTTCCACTTCTAGAAATAGTTCTCCACACGATCTGTTTGAAAAGATTTTTGTTGTTGTTGTTTTTTGTTTGTTTGTTTGTTTTTGCTTCAAGTGTAAGCCCCCTAAAATCCTGTTAATTCTTGCACACTAATTATAAGAATTTTTTTTAGGAGGAGAGGTAAAAGATCTCCCCTCTTTGAAGCATAAATACTTGCTAATCAGATAAATAGGGACAATGCTACTACAGAACAATAGCTTTCTGCTACCTTCCATTCTTGTTCCATGTCTGACCATGCATCAGGCGGCCACCATGACACATGATCCTGATTGACTGAACAGGGCCAGCTCAATGAAGGAGCTGAATTTTCTACTTCACTTAATGTGTTTTAAAGTTTTATTCTATGTGTATGGGTGCTTTGCCTTTATGTATGTATTTTCACTCCATGCACACAGAAAACGGTGTTGGATCCCCCAGTACTGAAGTTAGAGATAGTTGTTAGCCATCATGTGGGTGCTGGGGATTGAACCTGGGTCTTCTGGAAGAGCAACCAGGGCTCTTAATCTTGGAGCCCTCTCTTCAGACCCCTTTTTTATTTAATTTTAATGAATTAAAAGCTAAATTTAAATGTAAACACCCACATGGAGACAGTAGCTACCATACTACATAGTGTTGAAACAGAGTATTTCCATCAACTCAGAAAAGAGCCACTGGATGAGGTTAGCTTACACTTTAGATGACCAAAAAACAATCAGTGATATTGACAATGGTCACTGTGTTTATCACAACATAAGCTCTGACACCAACACATATAAAGATGAAGGTCATCTTTGGTCTTCAACAGGCAGAGTTATGATCAGATAAGAGAGAAGATCATATCTACAGATACATGACAGTAAATCTTCACCATCAACTTGGCTGGATTTGGAGTCACCTAGGAGACACACTCTTAAAGAATTTTGAGAGAGTTCACAGAAAAGATTAACTGAAGGGAAGATTCTGAGTGTGATGATGCCATCCCTCAGGGTGGGGAGTGGGGACTAGACTGAATAAAAATGGAGAAAGGAGAAAGACAGATGAGTACTGCTTTCTTATTTTTTTGCTTTCTAGTTCTCTTAGACATGAGGCATCCCAGCTGCACAGTACCACTACTGAGAACCCTGCCAGGCCTTCCCTAACATGATGGACCTACCCTCTCAAACTGTGAGCCAAATAAATCCTTCTCCCATGTGTTACCTTTTTTCATGTATGCTGTCAAAAGCCACAAGAAAACTAGTTACTGTGAGGTATGAAAAAAAATTACATGAAGGAGAAATTAACCATATCTACTAAATAAGAAAAACTTCCAGAGAGGCCAAGCATGGTGGCATAGGCCTTTAATCCAAGCATCAGAAGGCAGAGGTAGGAGGATCATGAATGCAAGGCCAGGTCAAGAGAACGGTTAGGGAACCAGTGACCATGAAGTCTGGGAGACAGCACATCCCCGGAAGAGGCGGAACATGCAAATGATAGGACGTGAGGGCTGATGGTGGCCCAAGGGGAGGACACAAAGGCCATGCAGAGCCTGCCACGGGGTTAGCATTGTCCTTTAGGACAACGAAGAGCTGAACTAGGTTTTAAACAGAAAGGCAGCATGGCAGGACCTGTGTTCTAGAAAGGTTATTCTGGCCACCAAGGGGAAAACGGACAGGACAGAAATAGATTAGAGATGAGGAGAGCAGGAAGGAAACTGGTCATTAAAAACAGAAGAGAAGAAAGTGTGTTGAACTGAAGCAGCGGAGGTATGATGACAGGAAGCCGGAGATCTGAGTGCTGTTTATGGATTAATATTTATTTTTTTAAAGACTCTTCTCATGAAAATATAACAAGTGTGAGATGTGTGATTATTCTGACATCCCAAAAGCATATGTTTTGAGGGAAGGTGTTATTGTAATTTTATGATGGGCTCTCGTTAAAGCTCACACACACACACATACACAAAGTGTTCTGAAATGCTGAGCACACAGGCACCCTGAGAAAGCCTGTCACCAGCAGCTGGACTCACTTCCCAGCACAGCAGCCCTGGGAAGGGCGCTCGGGATCTGAGCAGACTCCAACTGTGGTAGAAGCCGAAGCATGGAACAGACAGGCTGATGAGTGGGAAGTCAGAGGCCGCGTCCTCCTGAGACCTTGCCCAGCGCCTTCAATAGTCACACAGACACTGGTTTGAGGTCCAGCTCAGCAACTCACCAGAGCCAGGCCTTTTGGTGAACTGTTGACCTGTCTGAGCCCATCTTCTTCCCTGAAACACAGGCAATACCACTTGGCTATTATGGTTTTCATGAGGATAATTAATAATATATTGACCGTGATCATGTGAATCCCTTGGCTTTCCCCCAAAGCGTGTTGTCTCTGAGTAGCCAATCCCCCCCCCCACAGCTCTAGGAAGAAGTTTCATTTCATACAAAGCCTTCAGTCTTGTCCACTTCCAAGTCAGTGTCCTTTATCTAATAAGACATAAATATCCTAGAGGCTTGGGCGAGTCAAGCATTAGAGAAACGTGAGACTACCCGAGCTGTATCGCTTCTCCTGGAGACTCCCCATGAGAGGCAAGAACCTGGGAGTTCTGGTGAGTCCATTAGTAGGAACATGGCCTGATGGGGTCCAGGCTGAGGAACAGCTCCAAGGTCCCCACCCAGCCTCTTTCTCAAGACAGAGCAGGTGGCTGGAGGCAAAAGTCTAGGATGACACTGATCTATCCCATAATTCACAGGTCAGTCAAGCCCTCATTTTACCACAGTTTGGGAGCTACATAGAACTAGGAAGAAAACTGCATGAAGTATTCGGCTCCACTGACGGACACAGGGGACTTTCTTGTCTGCAGGATGCAGACCCTAACGTGCTGATCTCTTGGTACCACCTAGATCAGCTCCATATGGTGAGAACTACCTTGAATAGCTCAATACCAACAGTGGATTTTCAAGCTTCTTTTGTTTTTACTGGTATACGCTCATTGTTATGGTATTGTGGTACATAAAGTCATTCTTATCCTAGAAAATAATACACTTGAAAAAACTATTCTGCACATACCCCTCCACACCCTCTGTTCTCACCCTTTCCCCTTGGGCCGGTTCCCATTGTTCCCTAGATGGTTTTGTTTCTACTTTCATATGATGTCTACATACATAATTCCCTGACATCCTTATATCAGCACCCATCTCTGTCCCCTGCTTGCAGTTCCTGTCTTCCATAAGAGGACCCATCTCACCCCCGGGGCAAATGATATTCTTAAGGTAACAGCCATTGCTGTGCCCCTTTTTTAACAGGCCCCCTGTAGAGCCTCCCCAGGATATTCTGACACAACCCACACTTCACGCAAAGACGTACCCCTAGAGTAATTAACAGGAATGTATTCTTCATAGGAAGAAGAGAGTTGAAAATTTCTCACACTTGTCATCTATACCACGGCAACTGAAATTTTGCAATGTATTCACGTCTTATATAAATTTAATAATATCCTCTGGGATTTTTGTTGTTGTTTAGAAGAATAGGAAGGCTCTTTTGGAAGTTTCTGCATGGTTGCTTTCATGTAACTAATCCTTACAACAACCCTATGTGGTCAGTTTTTATTAATCAAATTGTGTCCCCACGAATCCTCACACTGAAACCCTCACCCTGCAGATAGATGTTAGAATGTGGTTGTGTTTTAAAATCACCAAGTTAAAGCAAGACCTCCAGAGTCATTCTTAAGCCATTGGACTGGTGTCCTTGGAAAAAGAAGGGAGGAGACACAGAGGGAGATGCCAGGGGCAGCAATGATGTGAAAAGGCAGCTAGAGGCCAGCCATCTGCAAACCAAGGGAAAAGCCTTCAGTGAAAACCACCCCTGCTGGCTCTTTGGCCATGGACTTCTGTCCTTCAGAACTGTAAGAAAGGAAATGATTGTTATTTAAGCCACCTCATCAGTGGGATTTTGTTATGGTAGTCCCAGAAAACTTAGGTGAATTGGCTCAAAACTACCACCTTTTCAGATGAGCAAACACTCACCCAGCTCACACTTGAATCTGAACATGTGCTTGCTGTGGAAACTTGTGCTTTTAACACAACCCTGCATGGCTTCCCCTTCTGTAAAGCAAGTTAGGTTCCAGGTATATTATTATTCCTTAAGCTAAGCTTGGGTCTTCATTGTGCTTCTCATCACGTAATAAAATACCCTGACAAAAGCAAGTTAATAAGGATTGGTTTGTTTGGTCTCCTGATTCCAGTTACAGTCCACTGTGGCGTGGAAGTGACAGAGGAAGGCTTAAGGTATCTGGTCACATTGAGTCTGCACTCAGGAAGCAGAGAGGGAGAAATGTTGGTACTCAACTGGTGTTCTCCTTTTTATACAGTCCAGGATCCAAGCAGAGGGAATGGTGCCACCTATAGTAGGCAGGTCCTCCTATCTCAGTTAACCTAATCAAGATAGTCCCCCATAGGCATGCTCAGAGGCCCGTCTCCCAGGTGATTCCAGGTCCCCTCAACTTGACAGTTCAGACTAACCATCACAGTTTGCCTGAAGAAACTGTGTCTGAAGTCCATTCCTGTTTCATCTTCCACTCATCGTCCCTAACTCCCACTCTAAAGTGATGCTTGTTTCCAAATGTAGTAAACACTCCTACTTAGCTTTTTTTAAATGTCTACAGAGCAAGTGCATGGATGCATCTAGCTCTACTCTTCACCTATGTGTGTGTGTGTGCATGTCTATGTGTGTGTGTCTGTTTGTGTATCTCTGTCCCTCTCTGTTTCTATGTGTTTCTTTCTCTCTGTCTCTGTCTCTCTGTCTCTGTCTCTGTCCGTGTGTGTGTGTGTGTGTCTGTGTGTGTCTGTGTGTGTCTGTGTGTGTCTGTGTGTGTGTGTGTGTGTGTTTGGTGTTAGAGCATGAAAGGAAAGTGAAGAGGCAGAGGAAGATGCTGACTTGTGATGCCTCCCCTCCCCAGGCTTGTGATGTTTCCTGAACTCCATCAGCAGATCCACCATCCCAGTGATGGCTTCTCATTAAGATTCACTAACTAGCTAAACGTTTCGTGCACATGTATTCCCTATAATAACTTACAGAGGTTGCTTTCTGTAGTTCTGGAGGGTTGTCTCAGGTCCTGGCACCTGTTATACGAACATTCTACACCTGAGCTACATCCTTGGCCCTGAATTTGGTTTTTGTCTAGCTTTGCTGAGAAGTGACTTGCTGTAGGATAGCAAAGCCCTCACTCGGTGTCAGTTTCCTGAAGCACCACAGTGGAAGGAAATCGAAAGATCTTCCTGGTCCAACAGTCATGGGTCAAACCTACGTTCAAGCCATGTGGGCCCTGGAGCCAGAACATGCTAAAGGAAAATGAATGTCACAGCACCTGTAGTCAGAGCCCCATCTACCACACCCATGATCCTGCGGAAAGCTCACGTTGGTCCCCTATATTTTTGTTTTTTAAAATGTGTATGGAAGTGATGGAAAAATCAGATTTCAAGCCTGAATAAAGTAACAGAAATTACTAACTTCCTAAATTGTATGTGTCTATAAATACAAAAAAATCTTAAACAATATCTTTCCCTAGAGGCCCCAACAACCCAGGACAACCCAAAAGAGGATCCAGGTATGTATCCAGGTGTTTCACCAGAGGGATCCTCTCTCTCTCTCTCTCTCTCTCTCTCTCTCTCTCTCTCTCCCCTCCCTCCCTCCCTCTTTCGCTGTCTCTCTGTCTCTGTCTCTCTCCCTCTTTCTCTCTCTGTCTCTCTGTCTGTCTCTGTCTGTCTCTGTTTCTCTCTGTCTCTCTGTGTGTCTCTCTCTGTCTCTCTGTCTCTGTCTCTGTCTGTCTCTGTCTCTGTCTGTCTCTGTCTCTCTCTGTGTATCTCTGTCTCTCTCTGTCTCTATCTCTCTCTCTCTCTGAAAGATGTTGGCAAAATGTGGGGTACATGCAAAGTGGAATACAGAGACAGAAGAAAGGGTCTCTGGCCACTCTAGGGCCATCACACCGTGAACAATCATTCTAATTTGTTCTATCAGTATGAGTCTTAAAAAATATGAAACATTGGGAGGGAGGATCATATTGCTAGATGTGATAAATGCTGTGTGTTCATGTGATAAAAAAATAATAGAAATTGTGTATTTAGTCAAAAACCTTTCTTTTGGAGAAAGCACAATGAGGAAATGATTTCCTAGAGCACCTTGCTCTCTGGGGGAAAAGACTGACCCAGCCCTCTTGAGCAAACACCTCAGATCTGACACTCTGCTATGTCCTTTGACCAAGACAAGGCTGAGGCAGCAAGATTCAATTCTGTGGAGCCCAAGGATGCACTTGAGCGCACCATTCATTGCAAACCAGCTGTAGCCCAGGCCCAAGGCCCACCTCCCCTGCTTCCAGTTAGGAGGTGCACAACCTTCAGTAAGTGGCTGGACCTCTCTGAACTTGACTTTTCCCATTGCCATAATAACTAAACCCCACCACGAGAAGAAGATGGAAGGAAGCAGAAGAGTGGTCTAGTCGGCTCTGACCTATTTGGAGATGTGAGCTACTGTGGCTTTCACAGGCTAAAGTGCAGACAAAAAAAAAAATTATCAAAACCCAACACAGCAATCTCAGAAATGTGCAAGACGCTGAGGAAAGAACAAGATGTAGTTCCTGCCCCGGGGACCTTGTGACAGGGTTTTAAACATAAAAAATGGAATAGGGAATCGTGCAAGGTTACAATAAGCAAGTTTGTCATTGTATGGGACAGTCACAAATAACTAGTGTTATTGCTTATTTTTAATCTTTTGGGGGGCCCACCATCCAGCTCCCACATAAATCAGACATGGAGGCTCATTATTCCTTATAAATGCCTGGCCTTAGCTTGTTGTGTTTCTTGCCAGCTTTTCCTACCTTAAATTATCCTGTCTACCTTTTGCCTCTGGGCTTTTCCTATTCTCTTCTGTAAATCTTACTCTTACTCTGTGGCTTGCTGTGTAGCTGGGTGGCTGGCCCCTGATGTTCTCCTCCTTCTCTGACTTCTTTCTTCTTCTCCCAGATTTCTCCTTCTATTTATCCTCTCTGCCTGCCAGCCCTACCTATCCTTTCTCCTGCCCTGCCATTGGCCATTCAGCTCTTTATTAGACCATCAGGTGTTTTAGACAGGGACAGTAGCACAGCTTCACAGAGTTAAACAAATGCACATAAACAAAAGTAACACACCTTAAAATAATATTCCCCAACAAACTAGAGAGATCATGGTACCAGTCACCCACATGCAAGTAGAACAGGGAAAAAATGCAGTATGAGATAGAGCTACTCCCCTTTGATGTCTGAGCAAATGTGAGGATATCCACATCTTGGGCACCTGTTGGTAATGTCAAGGAGCCTGCTCATCCCCTTCCCACACACATCTCCATCAATATGGTCCTGGTCCAGCCAGGCTGAGGACTTAGAGGAAGGCTCTTGGAAAGAGTAGTCTCAAGCTGGTCATAGTGGTCACCACTGTAGGCCTGGGGTGTGAATCTGCACAGTCATCATAGTGGTCACCACTGTAGGCCTGGGGTGTGAATCTGCACAGTCATCATAGTGGTCACCACTGTAGGCCTCGGGTGTGAATCTGCACAGTCATCATAAGCCCCAGCCTTGTCATACAGATGTTGCAGGAAGGGAACAGATGAGCACCTCCAGAGCTAGTCCAGCTGCAGAGAAAGATCATGAGGTGGCAGGGCAGCATGGAGGAAAACGCACTCACACGGAGCACTTGTTCTGTGACGTCACTTCGTGAAGTCACATGCTCTGACACCCAGGACTCCAGTGGAATGACTATTCCCATTTCATAAATGAGGAAACAGGACTATAGTAGTGGAAAGGATGGTGAATATGTGAAGGCTGAGTCTGAATCCACGCCCTACAACTGCCTCTATCCAGGCTCTATGCAGCCTGTGGAGAAAATGGACAAAACATTAAGCTAGACACCCCTCTTAGGTACTCACCCAAGGATGCTGAGTCCGTGTTGCACAGACATATTTGCACATCAATGACAATGCAGTATTATTCACAATGGCAGAGAGGAACCAACATCAGCGGCCAACAACAGGGCAAAGGTAGATACGCATAATGGAATTTTTTCAGCCAGAAAGAAGGAAGCTGTACCATTTGAAGGAAACTGGATGCAACTGGAAAAGATCATATTAAACAAATGAAGCCAGTCTCGGGAAGACAAATACGTTTTCCCTCATTTGTGGTTCCTAGGATTTATATAGATACGTGAAATGAGGTATGTATGTGTGACGTGAGAGCCGAAGTGATGATATCTAGGACAAGGGACAGAAGTGGGGAAGAAGGGGCTTATTATCTGCTCATTGGAGTGAAAGTGTCCTTATGTAAAACGGCGCCATGTACAATGGATATATATATATATATTGAAAATTCTTAACTTTTTAGATTGAAACAAAATTTTAAAACTAAGCATTTTTACGATTTTCTCAAGTCTTTAAAAATTACATAAAAATAATCAAAATAATTTTAAGGCCCTACACAAGCAGAAATGGCCACCAGGGCCACACAAAAGGGCTTCTATTTCCTTACCTTATTTTTGTCTTGGCTGAGAGAGGGAGGGTCTTACATGGAGGATCCTCCTTGGCCTCCTAGAAATATCCAGAGGGCAGGAGTTCAAAGATGAAAGAAGGTCCATGGTTCTCTGAAGACAGAGCTGCCCATCCCATCCAGGATTGAAAACGGGACCGCTGTCAGAGGGGCTTCATGGGGTGTCTGGCTTTGCCCTGGCAGCCAGGACTTGTAAAACAAGTCTTAGGGTCCTCAAAGAAAAGGGGAAGCTAGAAGCCTGGGTTCACCAGCAAGGGGGCCTTTCCCTGAGAGGGTGCCCATCCAGGTTGAAAGTGGTAAGAACAGAAGTAATAATCCAAAACTCCAGGAAGCAGCCAGCCAAGACATTCTCCCTCACAAGCATTGGCATTGAGGAAAAACTGAGTACAGCAAGCCAGGGATAAACATGCCCCCCACGCCACTACCCCCACATCAAAGCTAAATCATTTCAAATAATATTTTTACATTAGCACACACCGGGGAAAAAATGGAAGCGAGCTCAAAAATCTGCATAAATTGTCAAATAAAACACAAGACTTCAAAGAAAGCTCTCACTTTAGGCCAGATCCAGCCAGTAGGTTTATAAGGAAGGATGTCCAAAATGAAAAGTGAGATGTAGGGTGTGGGTGGTGAGCAGCCAGGCCAGAACTCAGGGGAGGGCCTGTCTGGAACTGGAGTCAAAACCCCACAAAAAGGACCTAAGAAACACCTGACCCCTGGCCAGCAGCAGGGGACACTGTTCCCCAGATTTGGACAGTTGTCCCCAGGCCAGGGACACCTCCATATTCCAAACATCACTTCACCCGAGTCCCTGTGGGTCCCCTCTCTTCCCTGACCACACCCACCTCCTCTGGATGCCACCCAGCTCTCTCCTGCTGATACCCACCCACACCCTTCCACCCCTCTGTGCCCCTTTCTCTCTCCTCTGCCCTCGGGTAGAGCCGCGGGTGTGAGCGTTGCCGACGTCTGCTCCCTTTGATGCTGTTTATCAGACCTGCAGTGGAAGACTCTTCTCCATGTTGTGACCGCCGACTCCGGTGGAATCCCAGCTGCACCTCAGGATTCTGGGCAACTGTGAGTCCTCGGTGTTATAGACTGGAACCCGAGGAAGCAGTAGGGCACAGACAAGAGGACTTGTCTGGATGTTGGTGCCCTAACCTCCTTAGTGTTTAGCCTCACGCAGAAACAAGTTAGTGAGTCTTCAGATCAGGGTCCACTGTGTGGAGTGTTGGGAGAGCTGGGTTCTAGGTCTGTGGGATGCTGACCCCTGGCCAACCCTGGAGGCTTATTTCCTGTCAGCAGCTGTGTTTCCTGTCAGGATGTACACAGGTTTGGGTCACACCCTGGGGTGCTCGGCAGCCCTTGTTCTTGCCTATGCGGGGACCCTAACAGGTCACACTTTCTCAGTCTTTAGGTGGTCTGGAAAGCCAGTGATGGCTGAGAAAACCTTCACGCCATGGGGAATGCTGCCATTTTGACTGGAGGAAACTTATACTGAGTTAAGCTTTATTGGCATCTCCTTGAGTAGACATTGAGACGATTCTGTGACATCTGCATTTCACCTCCAGATCAGCATTCTTGAGAGAGCAAGATGACCTGGTTTTTCTTTTCCGCTGTGCGTCATGATGAGTCTACAGAATGGCTATGCCTCCCCACGGTGCACACAGTGGAGGCCTCCTTTCCAGAGGGTGATCCGTTTCTCGTGAAGTGCAGAATAGTCAGGCAGAGAAATGAGTCGGGGTCTTAAGGGGGAGACACGAATGAGACCTGGAAGTAGCTGATCACGGGTGAGCCTGGGACGCCATAGACCATGTTCCTCATTATATTATAGAGGAAAAGTGACAGGGAGGGGGAATGGAGGGGCAGAGGACAGTCACAGGTAATTGATGCTTTGGGTGACCTTTGCTGATATGTGAGAAGTAAGGATGGAATGATATAAAGGATGGAATGATATAAATATTGTGCTCAGATATGAAATTCTCAAAGAAAAATAATTTAAAAACGTCAGTAAAATATTCACTCTTTCTTCTCTGCTCTTCCTAAGTAACATATTATGTATTTCAAATATAGTCAGGAATACTACTTGAATTTCAAACGTATCACAGCCTAAGCAGAAACAGTTAATAATGGAAAAGAGAGAGAAGACAGGATACCAATCACATCATGACGTTTAAAGACAAAACCAGCCTCAAATGCAAACACGCCAAGTCCAAACTGACCTGGGGAAAAATAGACCCACATCCATTGCCCTGGAAATCTCATACGGAGTGTTTAGACTCTAGAATTAAAGACACCAGTTGTGACCATCACCTTTGAGGGGAGGGAAGAGCTTGCCCGTGACACTACTGCACCAGTGGGCACATCTCTCCTGGCATTGTAGCTCACGGGGGTTCGCAGACAAGTGAGACACTGATGACTTTGACACTGAGTTCATGGACGGCTCAGCAGCCTACGGAACACCTTCCGACACTATGACAGCTCACCAGAAGGGAGAAGCTTCCGGCTCAGCTCCAGCTTGATGTCTCCGTCCTGAATCAAGTGTGTGTGGTCTTCAGCAACAAGATGGTCTTATCCAGTGCTGGCGGGCAACCCAGGACGCTGCCCATAGACTGTACTGTGGGCCTGTGGGGCCTCCCTGATCAACAACTCACAGAGCACTATCATGCCTGCGACTCTGAATTGGGTTGACTAACCAGCGGCTTCTGAGGACGGCAGCACCTATCCAAGCAGCCTCTTCTTGTTGTCGTCGCCATGGTTGTTGTTGGTTGTTGTGGTGGTTGTTGTTGTGTTTTTAATTAGTTTGCAGAACAGCAGGTTTTATACGGATTTCCAGAATGTATTTGCCAGATGTGTCTGCCAGCCCTTCCATCACTATGACAAAATACCTGAGACATGAGCTTGAAAGGAAGAAAGGTTTATGGTGACTCGCAATCTCTGTGGTTTGAATCTGCGGTCTCTTTATCCCACCCCTGCAGGCCTGTGGCAAGGCAGCACATCATAGCAGTGGGAATAGTCCTGGAGCAAACAAGCTCTTCCCGTTACTGACACAGACAGACAGACAGGAGCCAGAGCCAACAGACACCATTTAAAGGCACATCTGCTTCGTATAGCAGGGAAAAGACAGGGCGGGGGGACTGCTATTTGCAAGCTAATTTAAAAAATTAATAATAATAATAATAATAATAATAATAATAACAATCAACAATAACAACAAAAAGAGTTTGCAGAGAAGTACTCGGCATGTGTAGAAAGGTGACTTCTGGTGACTGCTTCCTCCGACTAGGTCTTATGGTCCATTTTGCCGACAGCTCACCAGCGACCTAATCAGTTGAAGGATTATCATCGTGCTCCAATCACCACTCAGCTAGAGACCAAACCTTCTTTCTGCACATGTAATCTTTTGTAAAAGATGTGTTTGGATTTGAATTTGGATAGATGGATGTCTGGATGTGTGTAGCCAATGTGTCCAGGTACCCACAAAGGCCAGAAGAGTGTAGCTTGAAAGTTTTCTCTCCGGGTCCTGCCAAGCCACGGCAGTCCCTTAGCCCACTTATAAAATAAACATACAGACACTTATATTATTTAAACTGCTTGGCCATTAGCTCAGGCCTATCATTGTCTAGCTCTTACTCTTATATTCAGCCCATTTCTATTAATCTATACTTTGCCACGTGGCTCGTAGCTTACTGGTACCTTACATCTTCCTTCTCCTGGTGGCAGCTGCAGTCTTCCCCTCTGCTTTCCTGTTCCCTCAATTCTCTCTGTTAGTCCTGCCTATACTTCCTGCCTGGCTACTGGCCAATCAGTGTTTTATTTATTAACCAATCAGAGGAACACATTTGCCATGCAGAACATCCCACAGCAGAAGAGGGTATCAGATCTGCTGGAGTTACTAGCCACTGTGAGCCACATGATGTGAGTGCCACTGGGGATTGAACTTATGTCAAGAGCAACAAGCACTTGGAGCATTTGTTTAGCAAGCACATCGCTCTATCCCTCACATGGGCCTTTTTATATCCAAGCCTTCACATCAGCACTTGGCAAGGTTCCCAATGCAGAACAGACAGTCCCATTCACACGGACCCAGAGAACAAGTGAATGTCCAAACCATAAACTACAGCTCATGGCACAATAATGGAGGTGAGAAAAGGAGACCCTAAGAGCATAGGACAGGGGCCTCCCATCCACCAGGAGAGTCAGGGGAGAAGCAAACAGCCGTGCTGAGCCTGGGAGGTGGCCTAGAAGACAGAGAGAAACTGCGAACCAGTTAAACGGAGCCAGCTCCATCTCTGCTTGCCTCTGCTCCCCAGGTGTTAGAATCAGAAGTGTGAGCCGCCACTCTGTTAGTCATATTTCCTATTAAGCCACCAGCACCTCCTAGGTGGCCCCACCCTCAGAACCCTCTCAAGTTCTAACTACCTCCCGGAGGCCCTGCCTCCAATACAACACCATATAAAACGGGAGGTCATGTCTCCAACTCACGGACGTTGGGCAACACATCAAACCACGGCAACTAGGTTTTCACTTTGTACTAGGGACCACAACTTTGGAAGTCGATCCTTGCAAATAAGACTGGCTTGGACGTGAAGGAGACAGTATGTCAGGAGACCTGAAAGGAGCGGCAATTTTCCATGCCCACACCATTCAAGCCAGACTCCAGTCCAATGAGAAGCGGTATCTCTCTTGCCCTCTGCATACTGGTCTATTTATAAATGTTCAGCATTTTGGAGACCAGTAAACCTACATTTCCAAGCATGTTTTTGTCCTCAAATCTTTCATGGAGCACATCATATCCATCTGCTCCAGCTTCATGTACACTTTGGTCCCTGGAATGGCCTTCTATGCCTCCCCCAATAGGCCCATGGTATATATAGCCAAGAAGACTCCTAAACTTGGTTGGAGCTTTGTGGGATTAATGAAAAGGAGTCAAATTTTTAGTTTGGCTCAATAAAGCTTGGTTTAAGTTCAGAGGATGTGATGACTACACTCTGCACTCCTAAATCTCCGTGCCCAAGGTGGGGCTTCAGCTTGGTTCAGTCAAACAAACCAATGTCCCCAGGGTGGGTGTGGTCTTTCAAGAAGGGATTTTTCCTCCCAGGAAACTGGAGCTAGAGATATGATTTCATGGTTATGAGCACTTGTTGTGTGACCATGAGCACATGAGTGTGGGTAACAGTCCCCACATACCAAAGTAGGCATGGTATCTTTGCACCTATAACTCCAACACGGTAGAGGAAGTGAAGGGTGGAGACAGGAGGATTGTTGGGGCTGGCTGATTGCCAGCCTAGCTGAAAAAACACAGCTCTGTGTTCAGGGAGAGACGCTGCCTCAAAGGAATAAAGCAGAGAATGACAGAGGGCATTCGGTGCCCTCCTCTGGCATCCATGCACACACACAGGAGCTCATAGATCACATACATACACCATAGGATCACACACACACACACACACACACACACACTAGAAAAGCAGTTACAGAAAGTGAGAGAGAGCAGGGGGCAGGGCTAAGCAGGGGTGGGGGCGGCACTGAGGAAACTCCATCCAGCAGCAGCAGCTGCCTGGGCAGGAGCCAGCCCTCCTGCCTGGGTACATCTAGAATCACAAATCTTTAGGACTGAAAGGGATAATTGCGATCATCTGCTCTAATATCTACCATCTGCCCAGCACTTTGCAACTGATAAATCACATTCACACTCACTGTCTCCGCAGATCTCTACGGCTTTGGTAGGAGAGGTACTGTGGGCAATACACTGCGTCTGGGGCTGAGGCAAAGGAGGCTCAGAGAGGTGATCTGAACCACCTGCAATCACACAGTCGCACTGATCATGACGGCCGGACTCAGAGGCACAGCCTTGGCACTCAGTCTTGGGTACCGAGAGCAACCCAATGAATACGCTACTTCCCAGGGCCGACCAGGCCAGCAGAACTGAAGCCGGCCCAGCTTCTTGGCCTTTAAAGACAGAAAGAGGTGACGTAGTCACACTGCCCTCCCGGCTGGCACCTTTCCTACTGACTTGACAGGTTCTAGAATCATCTACGAAACAAGACCTGGGTGTGTCTGTTGTGGAGGAGGGGTCCTTCTAAGTCAGGTTACTGAGGGGAGAAGACCCACTCTGAACGTGAAGACCCACAATTCCAAGGGCTAGAGTCTGGGAGGGAATAAAAATGAGAAAGCTGGCTGAGAAACCCTCTGGATTCTGTGGACACAGTGTGACCTCACACTCCTGCCTCCTCGCCTTCCTGGCCATGATGGATGTACACCGGAACTGGGAGGCAGGACAGCCCCTCCCCCCACTAAGTTATTTTTGTCAGTTGCTCTGTGATAGCAGGGAGACAAGTAACTAACACACTGCCCTCTCAGAGTCCCCTGTCTGTCTGAGATAGAAAAAGTCAGGAGAGAAAAGTTGAGCTCTTCTGTCATCCAAGACATGCTCTCATAGCCTCCAACCCTGCAGACGCTTGGAAGCCATCAGCCACAGCGTGCTCTCTTCCATGTCTGCTCCTTCTTCTAATCCTCGAGACCTGTAGCAGCCTGCAATCCTCTCCCCTCAAAGAGGGAACTGAGCCTTAGGAAGGAGAACCATAGTCTGTCAAGGAATAACAGAGTGAGGAGCTAAACTCAGGGGCTGGGGCGATGGCTCAGTGGGTGTAAGCATTAGGGTCTATGCACAAGCATTAGGGTCTGGGTTCGAATCCCAGTACCCTTGCAAAAAGCCAGGTGTGGCCTCCTGCGTGCCTGTAATTCCATCATTGGGAGGGGTGGAGACGGGAAGATTGATGGGCTTGCTCACCACCAGCCTAACTCCAGGTACAGTGAGTGACCCTGTCTCAGGGGAATAAGGTGCAAAGTGATAGAAGAGGACATGGCATCCTCCTGCTGTGCCTCTGTACTCATGAGAAGAAACAAACACACTCACATATACAAAACCACACTCACACACATATATGCCCACCCACATATGCAAACATCACACTCACATACATATATGCACACCCACATATGCAAACATTCATACACAATTACATGCAAACACATAAACACACACCTATACCATACTCACAAATATACACACACATTCGTATACACATACACCATTCACACACCTATCCCACACTCAAACACATATACACACTCATATGCACATATAAGCATACACACAAAGGAATTAAACTTGACGGGCAAAAGGCCCTTTTCACTAAGCCCCACTGATGGCACTTGGCTGCCATCCCACCAGGGTAACCAGAGCCAGAAAATGGAGCCCATAGAGGAGGAGAAAGAGGGGAAGAAAGATTTGCTACAGGCCTGCAGTTAAGACAAAGGACTCTGCAACCCACCTGTGTGGTCGAGATTACTGAAAAGTTGTGGAAAATCTGCAATGTACTGAACAAGCCAGGCTGGGCACAGAATTCGCCTGACTTAGAACATGGTCTGAGGGCTGCCATGTAGACGCTTGAGGGAGGCACATCACTCCATCTCTCCCAAGTATATGCAAACAAAGCCATAAATTTAGGGGTAATCAGTACCCAGGAGGTACATTAATTAAAAAGTTATAATTCCCAAGAGGCCTCCATTACTCGATAATGTATCACCAATGCTTATGAATACAAGAATTAATTACTGGGGCCCAGATGTTAAAAGAATGTTTTAATTTCTCAAGTGCTTGATTTGAAGCAGCCACCAGTTTTACACAGCATTAAAAGAAGACAGTGCTGTTGTGCACGTGCTGAATGACTTCCTTAGCAGGCAGCCATGCCCGATCCATGACTTAGTGTGCAGTGTTTTGCTATGCTGAGTATTTCATTGAACAAGCCAAATAACTACCGAGGATGGACATCATTATCAGGATTCAATATGTTATCAAGAATTGAGGCTCAGTGATCTAAGGAGCTGAGGTCACAAGAACCATTGAATCACGAAGTAGACAGATGTGTGTCCGTGTGATGCCACCCACCGTAGTGACCCTTGTTTCATAATGAACCCCTGACTTAGTAGAATTTGAATGACTGGGGATTTGCTCCATTCTAAAAAGATTTTGTCTGATTTTCCTTTGAGAGATGCTTGAATCTCAAATCTACACATACACAAGTCCACTCATTCCCCTTGTTGTTGTTTGAGTTTCCTGGCTCCCCTTTGTCTAAAACAACCAACATCAAATCTTTCTCCACAGCAAATAGCTTGAACATTGAGACAAATTCCCATCTTCGCAGTGGGGACCTGGGAGCAGAGGGAACAGGAAAGTCACAATAAAAAATATTCAAGCATAAAAGTCTGGGCCCTGATAAGTTTCCAAGATATTTAAAAAGTCTAATAGCATGGTTTTGTTTCCTACAATAAATATGGTTTGTTTTCTTTTGTGACAGGAAGATATACCCTACCCAAGTTATTCAAACTCTAAGTGACAGTTTGGCTGGGTATAGAATTTATGAGTGGGCTGTTTCCTCCCAGCTGTCTCAATGATCCATGAACAGTCCTAACCTAGTGTTATAGAAAGAATCTAAAGCCACCCTCATCTCCTCCCCCTCCACTGTATCTTGGGGGTTTTGTTTTGTTTTGTATTCTCCCTATTAAATATCTTAGGGTTCCTTTGCTGTCCTTGGACTTTGATCTGTTCACCAGAGTGTCAGAATGTATCAAGATATTTGTCTGGCCTGATTTCTTCTAATAAGGTTTTCTGAGAGGTTCACAGCTCACTGAGTGTCCCCAAGGCCACCTCAGGCAATTGCTGGTGACTGGTTCCTAAGGCCCAGCAGTGACTCACATTCTCCTTTGTATGGGTGTCATCTTTTCTCTTGTCCTTTGTCATTTTTTTTGTCTCCATCCATTGGGTTTGTTTTTCTGCCATACAGTTGAGCATGACTCTGTATTCCTATGCTGTTACTATTTGTTTCCTTATATAACTTCTGGATTCTGCTTCATCACTTGCCCCCTCCAAAAAAATTAATAATGTAAGATCCAATGGAGTATCATGGGAGACACCAGGAAAAATCCTAAAGTTTATGTCTAGGAATAAATCATTTTAAAATAGTATTTTGACACATATATGCCCTTTGCTAGTAACGGGAAATTTAAAAATGTTTAGCAATTATCCAAAAAGTACCAGTAGTAAATCATTCATATATGAGTTTGAATATTATTTTCTTATGTTTCTCTGGTAAAACTAATTCAGGTCAATGACATGACAATTTATGTTGAAAATAAGAGAATAAAATGTAATCTTTGTACCTACAAAAAAAATAATATTTTGATTCCTTGAAAATTTCATACACATATAAAATGTGTTTTGATCATCGCTGCCCACCACCACCTCCTCCAGCTCTCCCTAAGGTTCCCACTCCATCCCCCTCACAATTCCAAACTCCCGTGTTTTTATTCCTAGTAATAATCCATAAGTCAACAAATTGGCAAGAGTAAATGGAGTTATGGAAAGAGAACAAGGAAGTGAACAAATAAAAGGGTAGGAATCATGCAAACAAAAAGATATTAAAATGAATTTAAAAGTCGAGATGATCAACAGAGCTGAGTATAATCCCACTGCAATATAGGCAAAGAAAAGGATATCTCATCCAGGGGGACAAAACAGCCCCAACAGCATCGAGGAACTGTCAACCAGACATGCAGAAAAAAACAACTGACTGGATGGTACAAAGATGGCAGTCACATTTACAGACTTAAAATCTTGGCTTCCTTGACAATGTGTTTTGGCTTAAATATTTTTCAAATATATAAATATTTAAATGAAATGAAGACTATTGGCATGATACTCAAACATGAGAGGACTTTGAAAATAGCTCTTAAAAAAAAAACCCTAAATATAAAGCTGATAATTCAACTGCCTGTGCATCAGCCGAAAAGTAAGCACCACAGGCAACAGGATGGGGGGTGAGAAATAAAGACGAAAACTGACCGGAGCAGAGAGGGAGAGGGAAAATAGATGGAAATATCCAGTTGGCTACTAAGACATTTAGCTGCACTGTATCAAAGGGTTCTAAGTTAAAGGAAGCTGAACACAATCTGCAGAGGTTGCCTCTCAAGTTATGTTCTCTATGCATTGGTGAGGTGTAGCAGCAAATTTGTGTGAGACTGAGAAGGCTGACCTTCACAGAACTTTCTGGAGACTACTTGTGAAGAAGACAGAACATGAACTAAGATAGAATCACTGTGCTCAGCAGTAAAAATACAATGTGTGGCTCAAAGCTCATTGTCGAGGAACGGACCCGTGGACAAACGTAGTCAAAGGCTGTCTTAGCCAGTGTTTCTATTGCTGTGATAAAAGACCATGACCAAAGCAACTTGGGGAGGGGAAGGTTATTTCGTCATATAGTCCATCATCCAGAGAAGTCAGAGCAGGAACCTGGAGGCAGGAGCTGATGCAGAGGCCATGGAAGGGTGCTGCTTTCTGGCTTGCTCCCCATGGCTTGCTCAACCTGCTTTCTTACAGAACCCATGATCTGATGATGTGATGCCCAGGGATGGCATCACTCACAATGGCCTGGGCCCTCCCCCATCAACCATCAATCAAGAAAATACAGTACAGGCCAATCTTATGGAGGCATTTTCTCAATTGAGACTCTCTCTTCCAAAATGAGCCTAGCATGTGTCAAGTTGACATTAAACTGACCAACACAGAGACATTCAATTATATATATATTTGAGGAAAGGAAAACCAATGAAAGGGTCTTAGGTTCACTCCAATCTTGGTCACCCACCCCTAGTAAGCTAGAAATCCCCAGAAAGAACTAGGCAGTGGGAAACCGATTCAGCCTAAGATACAGAAAATATGCTGTGTGCCTGCCTCTCTTGCTCAAAAGGAATAGAGTTGTGTACTATTCTTACATGATCTTCCAACAATGTTTAAAATCTGGCAAAGGGACTGGGGGGTCATGACCCTTAGTTTAAAAAGGAAGAAATTGAGTAAAGCTTGGGGGAGGGGGATGCCATGCCTGCAGCTTCCTGCCTATGCATTACTGGAGAAGGACTTGTGGGGGACCTCACCTCCTTCTTTACCAGCCCTGTTACCATGTGAGATGGGAGTAATCAGCTCTAAGTCTCCTCCTCACAGCTGCTCCAGGCTCAGAGCGGATCCTCATGCAGGTGTCAAGGGCTTGTGCACAGTAACTACTAGTGTTTGATAAAAACGTCAGCAGGTGGGAATTTTCTTACGGAGTCCACATGCTCTTACTATCTCAAAAGACCTTCTCCTGGGCAGAATAGGCAATGAAGGTTTCTCCTAAAGAGCATAGTGCACAAAGCAAAACACACTTCTGGGTGCGTGCGCTTCCTCACCAGGGCAGAATTACTCTGCTAATAGTCCTCACAATGGGACTCAGTTTCCCCAGGTACAAATCTAAAGGATTAGAAAGGATACTGTCAATCCCCTTCCGGCTCCAGGCTTCACAGGCACCACAGTTCAAGGCGAAAACTAAAAGACCATCTGGGAGTCAAGCACCACAGTTCAAGGCGAAAACTAAAAGACCATCTGGGAGTCAAAAGAACCAGAAGCCACATCATGATGACGTATGGCCAGAGGAAGACTGGCTATCAGGACCCTAGAGACAGGAGGAATGGCTGCTCCCACAGCTAAGATAACAATTAAGGCTCTTATATCGAAGCTACCACAAGCATTATTCCAGTGGCCACTGCCCTGCAGAGACACGTAAGGACTAGCTGGTGTAAGTATAAATACCCTGCCTAGCAGGAATGAGTAGACTCTAAAACAGTGGTTCTCAACCTGTGGATCTAGACCCCTTTAGGGGTCAAATGACCCATTCACAAGGGTAATCTAAGCCCATCGGAAAACATATTTACATGACAATTCATAAAAGTAGTAAAATTATAGTTATGAGGTAGCAACAAAAATAATGTTATGGTTGGGGGGTCACCACAGCATGAGGAACTGGATTAAAGGGTCCCAGCATCAGGGAGGTTGAGAACCGCTGCCCTAAAAGGATCCTTGTGCCCTCTCCTTGGGTATCAGATTATTGAAACAATAGATTCCAAGAAATCAGGATTTCCTCAGGACTCTCCTAGAAGAAGAAAAGTTTGAAGCTTTGGGGGAACCCAGAGGCTGGGGGCTTGTCTCCTAGACCATGATTGACAACTTGTCAGAAGACTGTGGACGAGAGATGAAGCAGAGGTGATACCGGGCTGGGGTCTACACCTTGCTGGACCGCTTAGTTATGTGCATCTCTTGCTTTTAAACTCTGCTCTCACATTAGAACCAGAGGTAGGTTGGTGGGTGGGGCGGGGTTTTTCCCTCTTTCCAGTGCAGTCACATTGAATAAATCCTTTTCTGATTTTCACAATTTGAAGACAGGTAGCCAAACCTGACTTCTTGGAGCACATGCTGTACCCCTAGTCTGGTAACACGAGGAGCTTCCCTCTAGCTCCCCAGATTATTGTGACCCTGGCAAGTGACACCAGGACCCAGGTCCTGTTATCTGAAAGTCCCTCATCATCCTCCCACGGATCTTGAGGAAGGCGAGATGCACTTTGTAGAGTGCAGCTCGCTCTTTGGATGCTTCAGCCCCGGCACCCCCCACCCCCACCTAGGGATGCTGATGTGGCTGTCCTTCCTCACAAGGAGGGAAGGCCATCAGAAACTTTCCCAACATTCAGCACTTTCTCCGCTCCCTGGCTCTTTCAGCTGAGGCGGCAGTGTTAAATGTACGGTTTTGTAAATTAATTCTTTGAAGACTTCTTCCTGTCAGCTAACTGTCCTCGGTGCGCTATGCCAAGGAAGCCACTCGCAAGCAACAGCGTCTTCCACTTTCATGTACTCCCAAGCCTTCTGAATGCAAGACTGTCTCCCAGAACCTTGTATTCAGCAAAACTTACCAGTCATATGCAGGGAATCTCAAAAATATTCACTTTAAATGAATGGGCAAAGTGATTAATTCATTGCACCCTGGATAGCTGAATGTGTTGTCTGAGGCAAGGGAGGGTGCTGAAGATGTATATGCCCGCTGTTAGGCTTCCACGTGGAACGGTCCCATGTGGGTTCATGGTTTCTCTCTCCTCCCCAGCCTCCACTCAGCCCTCACCCAGACCAGCAGCAGTCTTGTGCCAAGCAGTGAGAAAGTGCTATTTCTGGGTAAACTCTCTTCTTCCCATAACTCCCAGCTGGACCAGGAAAGGACTCACAACCCAACTCAGACAACTCACAGTAGGACAGACTGTCCCCAGACACTCAAGGTAGCCTGGAGCATCCTAGGCGAGGAGCTCCTGATGCATCCCAAATTTGCTTCATCCATTTAGACAACTCATCTGTCCTCTCTGAGACTCCGCTTATGGGTTGGGCAACAACAATCTTATTTTTAAAGCAACCCCATTTACTTTAAAAAAAAAAAAAACAGTTTTTAAGGAGAACCAGCTTTTTAACTAAATTTTCTTTTACTTCCAGTTTCTGGGACTAATAGACTATAGAAGGGAAGTAGAAAGAGTGGTCCTCATCCGGAAATGTGGGGAAGTTTTAAAAAGGTGGTCATTGTAAATGATCCCAGGACTAGGGAGGCAGAGACAAGTGGACCAAGTGAGTTTGTGGTCAATCAGCCTTCCTGAATCAGTACACTCCAGCTTCAGTGAGAGACCCTGTCTCAAAACAATACAGATGACTAAGAAATGGTGTTTGATATGGACCTCTGACCTCCTTCACATGTATGTACACACATGCCCACACATACCCACAAATCTACACATGCAACATACACACACACACCAAAAAAGCATGTATAATTTCCCTCCACAGTGTCCCTAAAGAGGGGTAGCAAATTCAAAAAAAAAAAAGGGAGTAGCCGAGAGCTAATTTATAAACTTCATTAAACTTCCCATTTTTCCCTTGTTCACCAAATAATAATTATTCTTTTTCTATTTACCAAGAGTTATACTGAGATCACAGCCAAGGTTAATTAAACTCTAGATTTGCTGAGACCCCTGTTTCTACAGCTTCCAGACATATGCCTCAGAGAAGTTACAAAATGGCGCAATTATCCATAATATATTGTCTATACCCGTGGCATCTTGTGTGCTCTGTGTATGGTGAAGATGGCAATGTTGTTTTGAGGGAATTACATTTCAGCTGAGTTTACTGTTAGCAAGTCATTTGCACTTCGTTAGGAAACCAAGAAGGTCGCTTGGAAATGTGTGCGTTGGAATCTTCCATACCTTGGCTACACAACATGCTACTCATTACCGCACAATGTCTTCAAGAATGGAACTAATCAAGCTAATATGCCATGATGTGGTGTGTAGACTAGAAGTCTGAGGTAATGTTTCGGCCTGTGGTTGCTTTTCCACAAGGAACAGATTAATCTAGTCCACTGGAAGGAAAGGCCACCCAAGGGCTAACCATGCAGGTGAGGTGTGAAAACTGCCTCACAGCTATTTTTCTCCCAGAATGGTGGTAACCAATTGTCACATCTCAGAAAAAAAAGCATGACAGAGCCACGGGTCAATGCATTCAATCCCTGTTCTAAGAAATCTGTCAATTGATTCATTTAGGTTCAATTAGCCAAGATATTGCAATACAGTACGGTAGTTTGGAAATCGTGTAAGACCGGTGGTTTGGATTTCTTTGTCCCTACATAGGCAGTGGTAAGTGGAAGGCTGGGTCTTGTGATGGAGGACATTAGCAGACAGCCGTCCCTGCACAGCACAACCCAGGTGACAAGTCAAATGGACCCGTGTGGGCTAGAAAAAAAATCACCATGATGTGACTCTTCATGCCAGGATGTCACCTCAGTCCTCGTGGCCACTTAACTTCTCTTACCTCATGTACCCAGGGTCAGCTTGTGAAGCCCTAAACTGAACAGGATCCATCTATCTGCTCTCTCTTCCAACATTCATTCAGTAAAATATGCTTTCATTCATTCATTTGTTCAGAGATCATGAGCAGATCCTAGCTCACAGGAAACCACACACACACAGACACACACACACACACACACACACACACACACACACCCCTTGAAGAGTTCACAGACCCCCAACCTCACCTCATCCACACACCAATCTACCAATGTAGATGTAATCACCAATTTTATAATGATTTTCTGGACTTTCACTTTATTGTCCAAGGCCTGCCTTGTTAGCAAGTCACTATGGTACAGAGAACCCGGGACTGTCTAACTGCAAACTTTGATACTCAACTTCCCTGACTGTTGCAAATACCTGAGCGTGCCCAGCACAGGAGAAGCATATTAAAAGCAAAGCTCACTTAGCATTGCTCTGGGTTGCCCACCCAGAAGCAGACGGTAAGATGCTAAGCTAAACCACCATAGTTATAGTCTTACAGGTTACAGAGAAATCAAGATAGACTTGAGATGGATGATTCCTCCCTACTGGCTAGTGTTCATGGTGCCCAACAGCGCTCTGCAGGCTGCTGGGGAGTAAACTCAGTGGCTTCACCCAGCTGTAAAGCCTGTGTGCTACCAACCTGCTAAGCAAGAAGTACCCACTGGTACGATAGTGGCCCAGCTGTCTCGGGTATAACCAACTGCCTTGGGATTAGATTCGCCATCTAGTCTGCAGGAAGAGGTTCTATAAACATAGCCTGTGGCTGGGGAGGTCACAGGTTCAGGGAGCGGGATGGGGGTCAGAACATGACACACTTTCATCGCTTCCCTAAGTGTACAAGTTGTCAAGCTGCCGCCTTCTAAATATTTATATGGGCTAATGCAGCTCTCAGCCTGAGGAGGAAAAGGCCATTTTTGCAAAGAGGAATGGTTAATGCAAAGACTCATATCCAGTCCAAGTGCTAAGAACTAGTGACTGATGGGCACGGAGCCCTAAACAGCACTTGTGAGTCACACAAGTTCTCTCCAGAGTTCTGGGAACATTGCAGAAGGGAGCGTAGAGAGAATTCAAGAGCTGGAGGATGGGGAAGAGTGGCATGCAGTGCTGATGTCCACACATGACTTTGTGATTGCAACCATGGAAAACAGTAGCGATGGATACCAGCACCATGCTACCCTGTGACTTTGCACCATGGACAGAGGGGGTGCCCAGGAGACCACATTCCCTCCTGAAGGTTGGTTCCTGGTTGCTGGAAGAGGGATGTTATTTTCTCTAATGGTGTAACCACTGAAGGACTAGGTAAGAAAAGGTAAGTCATGGGGGAAGGATGCCAGGATAATGGGATGTGAATATAATACAATACATAGTATGTGTATATGAAGCTACCAAAAAAATAATAAAGAAAACACTGCCTGGGCATTGTCTGGTGCAATTTTCAACATGATCCCCTGGAACTCAGTGAGCACCTTTGTTCTCACACTGCTCCAACCTGCTTTACAGTTTGTCCCCACAACATTCACCAGAGTGCTGGTATCTTCCTCATTCTACAAGTGAGAAAACGGAGAACTGAGGAGCATAAGGAACCGCCCCATGTCTCACATCTAGGAACTAGCAAACTAAGACTCAAACTCAGGTACTGGAACTCAGGCTCCTGTTTGTAACTTTCACATTCCACTCCCTTCGGGGTCCTTCCGTCAGCATCAGGGACCTTCTCTCATTGCCGTGAGCTAGCGTTTCTTACTAAATGTAGTCCACATGCTAGTCCTGGGCCAGGTTCTAGAACCTAAGGGATAAAGAGATGATGTAGTCCTGCTGATGCTAGAATCCGCAGCAGAGTGGGAGAGGCAGACATTGCAGAGGCCGAGAGCTGCAAACACATAACCAGAACAAATGAGAAACAGAGGACAAGCGTCATGTCCACACCAAGAGGTCCAGAAATGCTCGCTGTTACCATGGGAGATTGGGCAGTTCAGAGAGAGACACCTTAGTAGCCTGTTTCTCTCTTAGTCTAAATCTCAGCAGGACCCCCATGGGCCCTGTGGCTTTGAATGTGTTACTTCACTATGAGATACCATTCCCCGTGGTAATAGAAAGTCAGGCACAGTGGCTCACATCTATAATACCAGCACTGGGGAGGCTGCAGAAGCATGAGTTCCAGGCCAGCCTGGGCTATGAAGACTTTGTCTCTCAAAGGAGGGAAAGGTGGTTTACAAGAATAGTAACCTCCTAGGGTTCTGTGGCCATTAGAAACAACATTGAAGGCTAGGGAGATGGCGTGGTCTGTAAAGCGCTTGCCATGCAAGCAGAAGGACCTGGGATGCTCCCTAGAACCCTCGCTTGAAAAGCCAGAGATGCTCATGAGAATGTAACAGCCTTGCCCTAGAGAGACCAAGACAGTAGAACCCCGAGACTCACTGGCCAGCTAGCCTATCCTACTTAACAAGTTCAAGGCCAATGAAAGACTTCTCCAAATAAGTGGATGGCACCTGAGGACCAGCACTCAAGGCTGTCTCTAGCCCTCATAAACATAGACACAGACACAGACAGTCAGACAGACAGACACACACACACACACACAAGCAATTGCACATACATGCACACACACATACATGCAACTGCATGCACAGAAAAATAACACTGAGATTATCTCCAGTTCCATCCATTTTCCTGCAAATGATACAAACTTACTCTTTTTTTATAGCTAAAAAAAATCCAATTTTGTATATAAACCACATTTGAAGCAAAACTATCTGGGGAACAAAAAGAACTGGAGTCAGGGAGAGAAGGAGGGGACAAGGAGGTTTGTGAACTATGGGAGGAGTATGCTCAAAGGACCTTATCAGACAGACAGACAGAGAGACAGAGAACATAAAACATATAGTAGAAGCCTGACAAGGGTTTGTCTTGCTTTTCTCTCTTCTCTTCAGCCTGATCAGCCAACCTAGCCTGGTCACTAGCCTGGTCCCTAACCTGATCCCTAGCCTGGTCCCTAGCCTGGTCCCTAGCCTGATACCTAGCCTGGTCATTAACCTAGTCACTAGCCTGGTCACTAGCCTGGTCACTAGCCTGGTCACTAGCCTAGTCACTAGCCTGGTCACTAGCCTGGTCATTAGCCTAGTCACTAGCCTGGTCACTAGCCTGGTCACTAGCCTGGTCGCTAGCCTGGTCACTAGCCTGGTCACTAGCCTGGGCACTAGCCTGGGCACTAGCCTGGGCACTAGCCTGG
>CABHPH010000546.1:14823-40320 GCA_902168325.1 Peromyscus nudipes | reverse complement strand
GTACTTTCAAATGGTTAGAGAGAATCTACCAGGTCATCATCAGTCCATTCCTCCCCTTCTTGTTTGGGTTTCTGTGATACATAGTCATGATCTTCATAGCCTTTCCTCTTCTTCATAACCACATTAAGGGCAAGGTCAGCAGAATGACATCACTCCAATTTCTGTTTCAGAACAGCAACTTCTTCAGACCTGGGTGGCTCATACTTTTTTTTTTTTAACGTTTCTCATGCTATTCATTATATCCAGTAACTGTGACAGGCAAGTTCTATTTCCTCTCAGCATTAGACTCTCTGATAACTTTCCATAGTAATTGCAGCTCTAGAGGCACTTGATAAAATAGCAGTCGGGGCAATTTGTGAAGGTGTGTATAAAAGATAAGCATCTGTCAACGCAATTCTTCTAAGAAAATCATCAGCTGTTTTCCTCAAAATCTCTGGATTCTCCAACATGGGGTATCAAATGGTCGATTAGGATTGTGGACAATAAGGTGAAAATTAAGCTGCTGTATAAGTAGTAATTCATATTCCAAAATCTGTTCCAGTGCTTTCTCCTGTCCAAGGGGATTCTCTTGAAGATTTCCAACAAACTGAGGACTAGACACATTGAATTAATCTACTTTGCAGGCCAGAAATCCACAAGTGAGCATTTTCATCTGGGGGTGATATTCCATTACTGAATTATTAAGATAAAAATGCTTAAAATACATACAAGCTGTAACCACAACAGAGAGTGGCTTAAACACCAAACAGGATTCCAATAATCTTTTCTCATAGTATTTGCAAAGTGTCATTTCTTCACAAGGCTCAAGAAACACTGGATCATTTGGAAGAACCTTACTGTTGGCCACCCCTTTGCACTTGAATTTGCGGTTGGTGTTAGCCCACAGGCGCACCAGTTGCTCCTCGCCCGCAAAGGTCCCGTGCTGCTTCTGGCTGTTGCTGTGGTACATGGTGTAGCCCTGGCAGGTTGAAAGGCCCAAGATGGTAACAGGACATGTAGTGGAATTTCTAAGCAGTCTTATTAAATAAAAAACATGGAGGCAAATATAGGGGTAAAAGCCTTAGAGATCAGGGAATTAGGAATAGCCATCAGCTAACTTACCTTACCTCACCACAGCTTCCAAAGTGAGCTACTTCCTGTCTACAAACATCCTTATTGCCTTGCTGTTCTGCCCTCTCATTGGCTCTTAGTCCAGTTACCTCACTCCCTTGTCACTGCCTGTCTGTACAGACCTTCAGGTCTCTATGGTTGGTACTGGGATTAAAGGCATGTGTCACCAAGCTTGGCTCTGTTTCCTAGTATGGCCTTGAACACACAGAGACCCTGATTGCTATGTGCTACCACTGCCTGATTTTTGTGTTTACTTACAATGTCTTGCTGTTTCCTCTGATCTCCAGGCAAACTTTATTTGGCCCCATATTGGGCGCCAAAATGTAGTTGGAAGTTTTCCTGTGTCCTGGCCGGCCAGTGGTCAGAACAAACCTCTCCCACTTGTATCACCCAAGTAAACACACAGAGGCTTATATTAATTATATAAGCCATTAGCTCAGACTTATTACTGACTAGCTCTTATACTTAAATTAACTCATAATTCTTATTTATGTTTAGCCACATGGCTTGGTACCTTTTCTCAGTTCTGTCTTCACATCTTGCCTTCTCTGTGTCTGGCTGGTGACTCCTGACTCATCCTTCCTCTTCCCAGAATTCTCCTTTTCTGCTATCCCGCCTATACTTCCTACCTGGCTACTGGCCAATCAGCATTTTATTTATCAACCAATCAGAGAAACACATATTCACAGCATACAGAACGACATCCCACAGCAGCGACATGCCAGGAGACCGCAGCCCAGCAAAATGCATATATTGAAGTATGAAATTCCTAAAAGAAATTTAAAAGGGGCATGAGACAAGTTTAAGTTAATTTATTATATGTGTTTTCATGTGTTCTTTTTACACTAGACAGTAAGTTGTTCTACTCAAGGACAGGACATATGCCTCATCTCAGTCACTCATGGGTCCTGCTCACTAATATGAGCACAACAGAGTAAGTGCTCACAGAAATGGAAGATTGGGGGGGTCTCATTAGCTTCTTGTGGGTTACCACGTCTGTTGCAGGTCTTCATTGGACACATAGACAAGAGTACAGAAAGAGCTGGGAGTTGAGAGAACAAACCTAAGATTGTCTTATATCCAATGGAGAATACACCATTCCTACTTTGTGAAAAACTGGGGTCTAACCCCCCAAGCCTGAGTAGATGAACCCTCTGGTGGACCAAGATGTTTCTCGGGGCAGTTTCTTCAACTTTATTTTTGAAGGGCTCTCACTGTGTAGCCATGGGTAGTCTGGAATTTGCTTTGTACACCAGGTTGGCCTTGAACTCACAGAGATCCACCTACTTATGGGATTAAAAGTGTGGACCACCATGACTTGCTCCTTTCTTTTTTAATAACGTGATTTATTTATTTAGTAATGTACAAATGGAAGCCAGAGGATAATCTTTAAGAGTTGGTTCTCTCCTTCCACCATGTGGGCTCTGGGACTCAATCTTAGGTTTCCAGGCCTGGCAGCAAGCATCCTTACCAGCTGAGCCACCTCACCGGCACCTTCCACTTTCTTGCTGCCAGTTGAGATATGGCCGCAGCCATAGCCACAGTACACTAGGACCATTTCTTTAAGCTTCAATTTCCAAACCAACCTTTGGTTTGGAATAATCATGCCTTTGTTATCGGACATTGCTGAGAACTAGAGAGAACTGTTCATGAGGTCTTCAGTGGACTGCCTAGCAGACACAGGTGCTTGGTGTGTTGTCAACTTTATCTTATTGCAGTCCTTGAGGTTAATACAATCATCACTCCCATGCCACAAGCAGCAATGTGGGCTGTGGTGGTTTTTGGAAGTTATTTGCAGGCTCACATTGAAGAATGAGAGGCAGGATAGGGATATGATTTAGTGGCAGAGGGTGCTTGCTTGCCTAGGATACACAGGTCCAGGTACAAGCCCTTGTACTGCAAAAAACAAAGAAAAGAAGCAGGATCGTCAGGGCCTAGGTAGGGCCAAAAGCCCTTTGGGATCCTGGGGATGGAACAAGAAGCCCTGGGCATTGGTTCCCTGTCAGGGTCACACTTGGCAAGGCCAGGGATGGACTGGTGCCAGGGCTCCAAGGGGCCCGGAGCTTGACAGTTTCCCTGTAAAACTGTGATCAAATGTTCCAGACACGGAGATATGAAATGCCTTGCTTACTGTACAAGTATGTATCTTGCAAAACAGGAAGTAGGGGGTGCTCTGTGTTCCCCATAATCCTGCTGTCTGCTTTCTGCTTTACTGACTTGTTTTCTGCTTCCTCACTTGAGAGGTGTGTGATATAAGGAGTGTGATGATCCTCACTTGAGGTATACAAGGAGTGGTGATACTCCCCACTTGGGAAGTATATAGGGAGCTGTGATACTGATGAACTTTCTAGTTTTGGTCATCAGCCCTGGCAGCCCTGCTGACCTCAGCTTTTGACTCTATCCTTTCTCATCCCAGTCCTTTCCCTCAGAATCCCAGTGTAAACCCATTGTATACCCAGGTAGAACTGCTGGTCCAGTATATAGGATTTGAAGAGGGACACTGAAGAGGGACAAATAATATGAGGGATGATCAATTAATAAACAAGACAGGTCCTGACAATGAGTGAGCTGGGATACATCATGAATAATCTGAGTGACTGTCAGTAAGTTACCCAGGGCTTCCTGTGTTCTAGGCCAAGGAGACACTGTAGTCCTGAATGCTCACTACTGAATGTTAATAGGCTCATTTTCTACCCATCACTACATGTCTTTAAAAAAAAATTGTTTTTGTTTCTAATTATGTTCATTTGTGTGTTGTGTGTGTAGGTTTGTAGATGTGAATGTAGGTGCCCACAGAGGCCAGAGGTGACTGATTTCTTGGAGCTTGAATTACTGATAGTTGTGAGTCTTGTATGTCCACCCTAAACAGTGCTGGAACTAAGCGCAGGTCCTCTGCAAAGGCAGAGAGTGCTCTCAACTGCTGAGTCATCTCTCTAGGCCCAATATCTATTTGGCATGTGTGTATATGTGTGTGTGTGTTCATGTGTGCCACGACACACATGTGGTAGCCTACAGCACATCTTGGGGGAGTTGGTTCACCTCATTCTGTGGGTTCTAGGGATTGAACTCAGGTTGTTAGGCTTGGAGGTAAATGTCTACACCCATAGAACCATCTCACAGGCCTGAAAGGCAGACAGACAAATCCACTGTAGTCAGTTGCAACCTGGCACCTCTTGTTCTGAGCTTGCTGTGGTACCTTTCCAGCATAGCACAGCAACAACCTGTACTTCATCTCTGTCACTGAGCTTTGTACGGACAGGATGTGAGATCCAAGTGTCAGATTTGAGCTCCAAGCTGGGCACTTGAGAGACACACAACACTACTCCTCTCAACCCATAGAGGAAAACGTGAATACATCTTCTGGTCATGGCAGCATAGGGACCTGTTTAAGGTTATGTCCCATGAAGAGGAACAGCAGGAATCCACACTGAGCAGTCAGGGTTGAGGTGAGAGTCATTCTATGCACAAGGTGTTGGGTCAATCAACACCTTGCACCTTTCCACAGCACATCGCACTAGGTGATGGAAATGAGTATCTTCCCCCATAAGACAGTGGCCCAGAATCAGGCCCAGGCCCAAGAGTGGTCCCCAGTCCCAAGGTTGGAGGAAGAAGGGTCACTGACCACTTGCAGACCTCCTGGGACCCTGTAGGGGGGTACTGTATTGTAAATTTTTATTTATTGGTGTGTGTATGTGTGTGTGTGTGTGTGCGCGCGCGCGCGCACCATAGCATGCATGTGAGGTTAGCAAACCACTTTTGAGTTGTCCCACAGAGTCCAATTTGTACTCCTCATATACTTTGGGTGTGGGGCCATCCATGGAAGCATGGTTGGCTTACCAGAGGCCACACTTCTAAAGAAAATTGACTCTCTCTCTGCTCTTAACAGTCATCAACAGTCAATAGCTCCTCAGTGTGGGGGCTAATAAGCATCTCACTTCCTGCTGGCTTACTGACCTTGAGCAGGCAGTCACAGCTGCTATGGGCTCATGAGTGCTGTGGTCCTGTCATGTCCTTATGACACTGTTCTTTCCAGTTGTCCCCAACGTGCTCCTATGGTGGCAGAGCCATTCACTCAGCCATGCCTTATCATAATGGACCAAAATCTCCTAAATCTTGTAAGTCAAAAATATGTCTTTCTTCCTGTAGGTTCTATCAAGTATTTTATCACAGTAATGACAAAAATATTAAGCTTGTATCAAGACACCAATAGTACACGTTTTATAGGTAGAATTTGTGGTGAAACAAACTTCAATTGATCTATTTTACTTTTTTTTTGGTTTTTCGAGACAGGGTTTCTCCGTGTAGCTTTGCGCCTTTCCTGGAACTCACTTGGTAGCCCAGGCTGGCCTTGAACTCACAGAGATCTGCCTGCCTCTGCCTCCCGCGTGCTGGGATTAAAGACGTGAGCCACCACCGCCTGGCAGATGATAAACTTTTAAAATGTATGCACTTTAAATATTTAGAGGTAGTGATATTTCAATTTTACATAAGTAAATTCTTAAAAAAATAGCTAAAAGTGAAAAAGATAAATCTCCATTTTTCTAGAAACTATGTTTGGCAACCCCAGTGGTTTTCCATTCTTCACTGATACTAGGTGAAGGTAGTTTTACAGTAGCTGGAGATGGGGAGGTGAGCAATGGAGGCTGATTCAAATTGAGACAAGAACAATCCTTGCTAGACAAAACCAAAGCCAGACCACCAACCAAAACTCAAAACACCATCAGTTGCTCCTTTACAGGAATCTCAATTAAATTTCCTTGTATTTTTGCCTACATAACATTCAAACTTGTGGAGAATTTCAAGAAATGTGGTGGAGAATTGCAAACATTTAAGAATATCTTCTCAATGACTTCAAGTACAAGACATACATATTTGGTTGTGTGATTTGCCCAAGACATAGTCACTAGAATTTAAGAGTTTTCATAAGCAACACAATGCATACAGTTTTCTTCCGGCTCTTCCACAATCCATGGGCAACACAATATGCTTTGGTACTAATTATTGTTCTTTCCTGGATCCCAGTGACAGAACCTGTGGAATCATAAGATTACACATGTCTTCACAGCACCCATACGAAATGTGTCCATTCAACAGCACTGCACACTGAATGTGGGAATTTATGTGGAAATATTGTAATTAATCCAAGCTGTATCAAGGAGCACCAAAGGTAGTTAAAACAACTAATCTTTCCATGGGGTGATCACTAATCTTTTTTTAATGCCTTACTTTTATTCTTTTTAAATATATTTTATTTTACTTTTATGTTCTTTGGTGCTTTTGCCATGGGTATTGGGTCCCCTGAAACTGGAGTTACAGACAGGTGTGAGCTGCTATCTGGGTGCCGGGAATTGAACTTGGGTCCTCTGGAAGAGCAGTCAGTGCCTCTTAACCCTTGAGCCATCTCTCCAGCCCCACGATCACTAATCTTAAAAAAAAAAAAAAGCATGGGGTTGGGGATTTAGCTCAGTGGTAGAGCGCTTGCTTAGTAAGCGCAAGGCCCTAGGTTTGTTCCTTGGGGGGGGGGGGGGGGAAGCAGTAACATTAAAGACACCTAGGCCACAAAAGCCAAGGTCCAGGAAGCCTTGCTTTCCTACAGTGGGAGCAATGCTAGAGTTACTGGGCTAGCATTGCAAACTAAACACCACCGAGAGAGAACTGCTCTCAGTGTGTCTACTGTGGCGCACACAGTAGGGGCTTCACGAAAAACTGTCCTGCTTTTCGCACAAACTGGGCCTATGTTAGAATTCTGCTCCTCAAGGGAGACAAACCATACCCCTTGATTAAAAGTACATGAGAGAATAAGGCCTGTTCTATTGCACAGAGCAGAGCAATAATACAGAGGATGTGACTACTTAGTGAGTTGAAGTGTGTAAGTATCAATTAGACATGCATATTCAGACAGAAAAGGGAATACAGTCTATCTCAACTACAAAGAGTAACATTAGGCCAAGAATTTAAAGGAAGGCAAGCCTTTGCCCAGAAGCCTCCTTAGTAACCAAATTACAGGCTCACATATAGTCAGTCAGAAGAGGAAATATGTCACCCCTAAGGTGCAGGCTACTGATAATTTCCTCTAGGGAAGCCCAGGCATGTTGGAGGTACATGTACACATATGGGAAAGGTGCTAAGAGGGGAAGCTCTTTCAATGAAGTAATGTGGCAGTGATTTAATTTGGGCAAGGAGGACTATCAAGAACTGCTGAAGGGCAGCTTCCATATGCATCACACTACCTGGAAGGCATGGGACCCTTTAGACCCACATGTTTATGATGGGGTTTACATGTTGGCAGATGGCATGCTCCAAAAAGTTCAAACCACCTTAGCTGGGTGTGGTGGCGCACGCCTTTAATCCCAGCACTTGGGAGGCAGAGGCAGATGGATCACTATGAGTCTGAGGCCAACCTGCTCTACATAGTAATTTCTAAGACAGCCAGAGCTATTTAGGGAGATCCTGTCTCAAACAAGCAAACAAACAACAAAAACCCCCAAATGTTCAGCTTATCTGTTAAGAGCAAAAGATTACATTACCTGTTGCTCTAAGGCCTTTTTAAAATCTGAACTTTTAGGAGCTATGTTAGATACAGGGTTAAGGAGTTTCCCACATTTGCTGCCTTCCTGAGTATTCCCCATGCCATGACCTCTGTGGTGTTGAAAGAAACTTGAGCTCTGGCTAAAAGATTTACCACAGTTGGTGCATTCATAAGGCCTTTCTCCAGGGTGGACTATTTGGTGTTGAACGAGCACAGACTTTTGCCTAAACGATTTTCCACACTGGCCACACTCATATGGCCTTTCCCCAGTGTGAGTTCTGCAATGCTGAATAAGGCTGGTGCTCCGACTGAAGGATTTCCCACATTCACCATATGTGTACGGCCTTTCCCCAGTGTGAACTCTCTGATGTTTAACAAAGGCAGCCCTGTGGCTAAAGGACTTGCCACACTGGCCACACTCGTAAGGCCTAGCTCTGGTATGTAGTCTCTGGTGTTCAACAAGACTGTAGCTTTGCCTGAAGAATTTCCCACATTCAGCACACTTGTAGGGCCTTTCCCCAGTGTGAGTTCTCTGATGTCAATCAAGTTTGGATTTGTACCCAAAGGTTTTCCCACACCCCTCACATTCATAAGGCCTTTCTCCAGTGTGAACTCGCTGATGTCTGATAAGGGTAGCTCTTTGGCTAAAAGATTTCCCACACTGGCCACACTCATAAATTTTTGTTGTAGTGTGAATTCTACGGTGTTCGATGAGGCTGAAGTTTTGCCTAAAGAACTTACCACATTCCCTACACTCATAAGGCCTTTCTCCAGTGTGAATTCTCTGGTGTCTAATGAAGGTAGCTCTTTGGCTAAAAGATATCCCACACTCCCCACACTCATAAGGTTTTTTTCCAGTATGAATTCGGCAGTGTTTGATAAGGTTCGAGCTTTGGCTGAAGGATTTTCCACATTCTCCACACTTGTATGGCCTTTCTCCAGTGTGAGCTCTCTGATGTATAATGAGAGTGGCTTTCTGACTAAAGGACTTCTCACACTGGTTGCACTCATATGGCCTCACTGTGGTGTGAATTCGCTGGTGTTCAACGAGGCTGAAGCTTTGCCTAAAGAACTTACCACATTCCCTACACTCATAAGGCCTTTCTCCAGTGTGAATTCTCTGATGTCGGACAAGATTGGATTTGCATCCAAAGGCTCTCCACACTCATATGGCCTTTCTCCACTGTGAATTCTTACAGTGTTCAATGAGGTTGGAGCTCTGACTGAACGACTTCCCACATTGGCCACATTTGTATGGTTTTTCTCCAGTATGAAGTCTCTGGTGTATAGTAAGTGTGGCCTTTTGTCTAAAAGATTTTCCACATTCCCTACACTCATAAGGCCTTTCTTCAGTGGGAAGTCTCTGGGATGGCTCAAGTGAGTATTTACCTTGTAAGGCATGTTTGTATTTGCTAGGCTCAAAATCCATCTTTCCAGTGCATCCCCTTGGGTGCTGGACAAGCTTGAGTTTGTAGCTGGAAGGTTTTCTGAATTCTTGTGACTTAAAGTGACTTTTTCTACTATTAGCCTCCACAGACTTGGTGATTTCACTTAGCTTCTCATCTTTGGGACTGTTCAGGAACTGGAGAAGGTCCCATTTAGCTGAGAAGTCCTTTCTAATTTTCCAGTAGATGAAGGGATTCCCTGACACATGGAGCATGCAGTTTTTCATAAGAGAGTCACTGTCCACATCTCTCTTTAATGGATTCTTGGCACTATGATTCTTTTGACCCTGGAGGATTGAACATGCCTCTACAAAGAACAGTTTTTGTCCAGGTAGGTCATCCAGATGCAAAATGTCTGTCAAGATAGGAACACAAATGTCACAGGGGTGAGTCTTCCCAGTGAGTAGAGTTTCCTTTGGAGTCCTGGCTTGTGACATTTCTACACAAACACTCCATACAGAAGGATTTTTTTCATACTCTAATTCATACCAACAATCTGAAAGAAGAAAAATGCTATTGAAAGTCATGTTAACTGTGGATGGAGTGTATCAATGATGCTTTATTATTGTCTTTCTCTACATATGATATTTCAAACTCCTAAGGAATGCTTCTAGCTAGGAAAATATCTCTCATTCAATCTTTAAGTCAAGCCAATTGTTTGATTGTTTTGAGACAAGATCTCTTTACATAGCCCTGGCTGTCCTAGAACTCACTCTGTAGATCAGGGTGACCTTGAACTCACAAAGATCCATCTGCCTCTACCTCTCAAGTACTGGGATTAAAGGCATGTGCCACCGTGCCCAGCAGAAGGGTGAGCAATTGTTAACAGGTAACAAAGGGGTCAATGAGGAGCATGGAGTTAATATGGAAAAAAAAAAGCAATCCAGAAATGACATTAAAAAAAAGTCATGTTTCCATGTATAGCCAAGAATACACTCCTCTGCTCTGTCTGTCTTAGGGCCAGATACTGAACCACAAGGTCATATTCCTTTACAAAGTCCATCAAAGTTATTCTATCCATGAGATAGTCAAACTCTCATTTAAGAAATAGCAAACTTAGATTGTCTTAGACGCAAGACATGATTCAACCAAATGGACCCAATGGAGCCCCTGTTTAAAAGTTCACATTGAGTTAGGTATGTAGTTCAGGTATAGAGTGTTTCTTAAACAAGTTCAAAGTCCTGGGTTCAACATTCAGCACAAAAACAAAAAACAAAACAAAACAAAACAAAAAACAACTACCTCTATTACTACTATTACTAAAATGATAGCCTATAGTAAGTTAAAACAGGGCTTTCAAGAGATAAAACATATGAAATATGACTTATAAAGGGTGAATTATCTCCATTGTTTTTCTATTGGATAGCCTAGTTGTGTCCATTTTTAATTCTAAAATGCCTCTGCATGCTAGTGTGCTAACTAGTTCCTGGAGCCACTCATAAGTCCCATTGTGGACAAGTTCTAGAAGAGTCCAAGATCTGATGCAAAGACTGTAATTTCAGCCCCATACGGATCACTGGGAGGGGAGAGGGGTGGAATCAGTTAATCAGTTATGTGCAATGATTAAATCAATGAGACCTTCATCAAAACCACCACATGACATGGTTTAGGAAACATCTGGGTTGATCACTATAGAGAAGTGTTGGGAAGAGTGGTGTGCCCAGAGAAGACAGAAAGCTGCCAAACCTTCTGCCCAAATAATCTTTCCTTTCTTCTTTCTTCTCTCTCCCCTTCTTCTTACTTTCCTTCCTCCTTTTCTCTCTCCTTCTACTCTTCTTTCTTGCATGGAAACCAGAAGAAAACTATATAGCTCCACAATGTGAGGCCTGGGGATCAAACTTGAGACCACCTACTTGGTCACAGATGCCTTTATCTGCTGAATCATCTTGCTGGCCATTGGACCAGAGCTTTGCTTATGCAGCTATTCCATTTGATATTCCTGAATTGCAACTCCCATAACAGCATTTTTCTAGAACATTATTATACCAGAGACATGTTGAGAGAACCCTCAAATTTGTAGTTGCATAGACAAAAATGGACTGCTCTGGACATCTGATTTGCAACTGGAGTTTGAAGAGACTGAGCCTTTATTATATGAGACATACTTCATACTCCTGATAGAATCAAATCTGAGTCAAAGTGTAGACCGGCAGTGCCTGCCACACTGTAGAATTGGTTGTTAGTATTGTAAAAACACACAGACCCCTTGAACATCCTTCCTTGTTGGTCAGACACAACGCAACTAACTTTTTACAAATATTTTAAAAGCCGATCTCATCATACAATCCAACAATATAACTGTTGGACATGCTCCTTTGATAAGGGTAGATGTGTAACACACTTGACATGTCTCGGTTCAGAGAATTCTAACTGTACAAGTCTGCAGTGCTGTTTAAAGATCAATGTTCACAGGGCATATTAAGTATGGGTCAGTGTTGGAAGATACTGATGAGGGGCAAGTGATGCTTGCTGGGCAGGAAGAAAGGTTGGAACAGCTGGAGCAGGAGACAAGCAAATACTGAATGTGGCGAAGAAAACACAGAAATGGGACATGGCTAGTGGCACATCAAAACACTGCTGTGTAACAGGTTTCGGGTGTGATTTGGACACAACTCTGATGTCATTTCCTGCCTCACTTGCCACTCATGAGGGCCAACCTCCCCCGTGAGATTCCTATTGCTTTTCATCCTCTGAGAAAACCAGGAATTTCCCCCACAGTCCTACTTGTCTAAGAACGTGTGAACTCCATGATGCAAGTCTTAAGGAAAAGGACAGGTAAGAGATCAGCAGTGGTTTAGAACAATCCAGTACACAGAAGACCATTAGGAAGAAAGATAAGTATTTTTTTTTTTTAAAAAAGCCTAGATGCTGGGTGGCACTGGCGCACACTTTTAACCCCAGCACTCTAGAGGCAGAGCCAGGCAGATCTCTGTGAGTTCGAGGCCAGCCTGGTCTACAGAGTGAGTTCCAGGACAGGCACCAAAACTACACAGAGAAACCCTGTCTTGAAAAACAAAAACAACAACAATAACAAAAGCCTAGAAGAATGTCTGATAAGAATTCATAGCCCAACACAAGTACCAATCATGACAATGCTTGCCAGTTCCTGAAGGAGGTGGCTATAAAGAGGTGTCAGATAGGAGGATGAAGAAAATGGAGCAATGGTACTATGGATGTGAAGAGTCACCCAGCTAAAAAGACAGCAAGCCAAGCGGGAACTATAGATTAGATTCCAGGACTCTTGCCACTCAGAACTTTCAGTGAATCATTTGAGGCATCAAGGCTTTGGGTTGTTGAGGGTAATGAACACAGCTCAGATATGGGCACCCACAATGCACCTATCAAGGAAGTGGGATAATCAACGGGGCCTGTAGTCTGATAGCGGAATGGTCTGGATACAGAGAACAGAAGGAAATGAGACCACGCGGAGGTATGTGGGCCTTACCCAGGGAGGTTGTAAGTGCAAGGTTCTCCAGCATCACACTGAGGTACAGTAGCCTCTGAGCTTCATCCAGGAGCCCCCACTCTTCCTGGCCGAAGTACACAGCCACATCTTCAAAGGTCACACAGCCCTGTCAGGATTGGGACAAGTCACAAAATGATCTACTTCTCTCCTAGGATTCCAAGTTCACCCACCTGTACACTCTTCCTTCATGCACTATACTCGGCATTTTGTACCTCTTTGGGAGGTACTAGGCTCCAAGGCAGTTGCCACATACCTCTTACTGCAGGCTCAGTATCACTGTGTTCTCCTACAGTACCCACAGGCCTGCTGGAGGAAGCCATGTAATTCTGAGCACTTGGCAAACACAGGGCTGTAACTCATTGTATTAGACCATTATTCCAGGGATTCCCTAGATGTGTCCTTCACACACACCTAAAGGTGAGCTGACTCTTCACTGCTACGTCTCGAATGCCAGCACCCACAGGTTTGCAGCTCCCATTTCTCTCTTTTGTACACACTTGTAAAAGGAGATAACTGCACAGAATTTTCCTCTGACCTGCATACATATGCTGTGGCATGCGTGGATGTATATATACACAATAATAGACAAACAAGGTTAAAATACTTTTAAAGATAAAAATATAGCTCATTCTTATATTGAACTCCTGATTGCCCTTCTCAACCCCCCAAGTGCTGGGATTACTGGGATTTATATTCACATAAGGATTTACACCTCATTTTTAGGATGGCCAAAACAAAATTTCAGATATCCTAATATATCGCCAAATTGAATTTTACAGTCAACTTTAAAATGCAGTTAGTTAAGCTTCCATCCAATAAAAATCTAAAAATCTGGAGTCCCTTGAGTTATTTTACCCTTCTCTCATTCCCCCTGAAGAAAAACCCAGATTTCTTAAATGAAAAAGCAATCCAGAGACCAACCACAGCTTTTGGCCCTCTGGTCACCACACTGATGAAGCCATACCAACCATTCCCTGGACTAGGGCAGTAGCTGCGACTCTGGGGTGTCTATCACCTCCTGTTAGCCCCACAGTGTGTGTAAGTCCCTCAAGCCACACTGGTTCCCAGGTCCCTCCCCTGAGAAGCTCGAACTCCCAGGTTCCACCCACAGAGCACTCTAGCTGCCCTAATGCTGGACCCTGCCCCTTGCTCTACAGAGTAAAAAGCCCTATCTCTGGATTTGAAATCCCACCAATCTCCATCCTGGAAAGCTTCACCCTGAAAAGTCCCTCCCCCACCCAAGAAACTATATAAGCTCTGTATCCTGTTCAGTTCTCTGTTGTTTCTCCCCTGAGCAGAGGCAGGTTTTTACCTTCTTCGTTTTTTCCCTCCCAATATCTCTCTTGTGTGGAGTTTGTTATGCAGTGTGACTTTGTGGTATTCCTTGGTTCCCAACGGCCAGGATACCTTTTTATCTGAGCTGTAACGCTTACCGTGTGTTCTTGCTGCAGCCATGGGGAACCTGGTAAAAAAATCTCACCAAATCATCTCTGCTCCCATCATCTCCAGAATAGACATGGGACATCCCAGGCTTCTGCCCTGGTGCTTCGTCAGCAGAAGGACAGGCAACCTGTATCACTAAGCAAGTTCAGCCTCATATTTCAGTTCCATATTTTGGAACCCATGCCTGGGGTAGCCTTTCTTTTCTCATCCCCCTTGGTTGCTAAGAGTTTCGTGAGAAACCTTTCTATATAACCCCCAGCCTGGGTTTCCACTCCTGGCTTGGGAGTTCTCCAGGTCCATGCAGTGGAACTCTGGCGAAACAATCAGTTTAGCACACAATTCCAGAGACAAGGAGTGAGGTCATAGTGAATCCCCTGGAATACACTCTTTACTCACCTGTGAACAATCCATAAGTGCTTTAGTAGTCATGAGAATCTGTGGGAAGTAGGTTGCCAAGGATCATGGTAGGGGTTTCACCAGCTCAGGCCTCCCTGTCCAATCCTGGAGCTATGAGGCCTTATTAGATCTGAATTATCTATCTCTAGGCATCAGCACTCACAGCTGACTCCTAGCAGCCTCAATCTTCCTGGGTCTCTGTGTTAACTCCTCCAAGGTACTTTGAAAGGTGTTTTTAAACCATGTTCTTTCATTCCGAGCTTCACTAAGCCCCAGATCCGTAAGGATACAAGTAAAATTCCTCACCTTCCCATTGTAAGGCGTAAAAGGTCCTGTTTAATCTCATAAACAAGACAGGACACACATCTGTCAATTAGTCCTTTGTGGGTCCCTCTCTCATCCAATCACATCCGAAATCAGTAATAGGGATTCCATTCACAAGCCCAGTACTGTTCGGGACACAGGGATTTCTACAATAGGGACGAGAACAGAACTGTACTGGGGATCTAGTAGGACTGTGGTGAGGCCAGGGGAACGCGACACTTAAGCAGGTTGCTTAAGCAGGTTGCGCCACTGCGGCGGCAGCAGCCCTGCAAACATTTGAGCATCCCTCACGGCCGCCAGTGGTAGCGACGTAAATCTGCAGCACTTTCTGTCCTCTCCGCCTACCTTGGTCCCCACTGCACACTCTTATATTAATGATAGCCAGAAACAACCCCAAAGCAGCTACAAGGACCGCTTGGCAGAGATGTAGGAAGTCTTATCAAAAGCTTGCGGTCCAAGCACCGAAAAGGCCTTTCTCAGGATCCATTGGTCCAGTCTTTTGCCACTTGGCTCAAAGAATTGTGGGCAATGTAGTTTCCTTGGCTACGCAGCCTCCTCCTTTGGTTTCTCTGGCAGGTTCATGCAGTCAAACCCGGGTTCTTGAAGCTGCTAGAAGTTTAAGCCTAACAGTCCCTCCACGAAGCCGCGCGGGGTCGCAATAACCAACTTTGCGGATCGAGTTCGGGTCCTTTGTGATAAAGAGACCCTAGGCGTCGACTCAAATAGTCCTTAAATTCCTGAGCCTGGGGTCGACCCCCGCTTTTAGAATCTCTTGGGTTGGGGGAACTGCCGTAGAAAGTGCTGAGCGCAGCAAAAAAATAGTGACTTAGAACTATTTGACGCATGGTGACCAGCCAAATCAAACGGCAACAAAAATCTGAAGTTTTGGAGTCTTTTACAGTCTCTTCCTGTGGACAAAAGTAGACTGGCAAAGTAGAGCCGGATGAGGACTGGGTCTCTAAAGGGAGAAGCTGGATTTGGAGTCATGTGTAGCTGTTCAGTTTGTGATTAATATGGCTGCATATTACCCAGAATATGGCATTTTGAAGCCTCCTCTCATCTTCGAACCCTTGCATTCTTTCTGGGTCCTCTGCGTTTCCTGAGCATTGGAGGGAATAGCTGGACCCAGGAAAGCATCTGCCTAAGAAATTCTTTACAAAACCTTAGCAGCACCCTTTAAAAGGGAAAGTCTTTTCCAACAGCCTGGAGCCTTCAAGGTATTTTTTTTTCCCATTCCCCTTGTAACAAAAGCCTTGGCCCCTTTTTTTTTTTTTTTTTTTTTTTTTTTAAGATTTATTTATTATACAATGTTCTGTTTGCATGTATCCCTGCAGGCCAGAAGAGGGAGCCAGATCTAATTACAGATGGTTGTGAGCCACCATGTGGGTGCTGGGAATTGAACTCATGACCTCTGGAAGAACAGCCAGTGTTCTTAACCTCTGAGCCATCTCTCCAGACTGCTTGGCTTCTTTTATAGTTTCCATTAGCAACTATGGCTGCTCTGTCTGCAACTCCAACGCATTCTGGTCCTGGCAAAACTGCATGCTTTTGAATCTTCACGCTCTGTTTTCTGCTGATGTTTCTCATAGTAAATCCTGCTATAAGCAGCCAGAAATAATTATGTAACAGCCTGAATTCAGACTCAGTTAAAATTTCAGGACACAAGATATGGCGAATTATTTTCCAGAATACAACACTTATGGTCTTTGTCTTTGTTCTCACATAAAACCCCACCTTTCAACTAATCAAAGCCCATGGTGATGTGTCAGTTATTGTTCCTATTTGGCTCACCTAATTTCTTAGGTGATAAATGACACTTGGAGTCATGGACTTGGTTCTATGAAACTGAGTGGAAAGGTTCCCTTCAACAATCTTGGGCATCATGTCAAACCATGTGGGAATGACAGAATAAATTTAAGTTATTCTAAGAGCACTGAATGTTGTCGGTCTAACAAGTGACCTCACCTTCAAGGTAACCTGTAGTCTAAATAAAAACAAAACACCCTCCTCCCAACAACAAACAAAAAACAAGCATTGAGGCAAAAAGCGAGGACTGAACACCCTGTTTTGTTCCACTAAAGGTCTTGGAAAGCAACATAAACGAGAAGTACTCTTTCCCATGACAGTAACCCCATTGAGGCAGGAATGGAGCTGCCTCAAAAAACTGCTCCCATCTATACAAACAGGGCCTGAGGTAGCATTTTACCCACCCAAGGCTGTGAATAGAAACTCTTGATTAAAAATACACAAAAATAACATAAGGCCTTTATTATTGCACGAAACAGCAGCAAGTTACTGGCTAGTGATCTTGGAGTATGTAAACAGTAATATGAATCATATGAGACAAAGAATGAAAAAGAAGATAATCCTTTCTTGAAGCCTCCAGCTAAACCCAGACCAGGTTCTTTTAGGCAAAATACAGACCAAAAAAAAAGGGATTAAGGTCATTTGCAAGGCACAGGCAATTGAGGCTTTCACTAGGGAAGGGGAGAATATGGTCATGTTGGGGGGAATATGCACTCAATTCGAGATGCTAGAGGAGAGACACTTTCGAGGAGACACTATGGCAGTTATTTAATTCTGGCAAAAGAGACAGACCATATAGAACATGCAGGGGACCTCCAGTACAAATTACACATGCCTGGAACTCATAGTGCTTTGCCCCCCTGAATACTCGCGTCAGGCTCTCTAGTCTGCTACAAGGAACAACAATGCAATTCTCTGGGAGGCCTAATGGTGTTTTCAAATGTAGGCTTCCAGGAGCTGTGATGGTCTACCCAGTGTTGAAGGATTTCCCACATTTTCTGCCTTTCTGTGACATTTTTCATGTTAGAAGATGCTGGAGGGTTGTCTAAGACATGCCTCATTTGCTATATTTAGAAGGTCTTTCTCCAGCGTGAAGTAACTGATGCCGACTGAGGGTAGATACTTGGCTAAAAGATTTCCCACACTGGTCACACTCATATGGCCGTTCCCCAGTGTGAATTCTGCTGTGTTGAACAAGGTTGGTAGTTCGGCTGAAGGTTTTCCCACATTCGCCACATGTATAAGGCCTTTCTCCAGTATGAACCCTCTGGTGCTTAACCAAGTCAGCTCTCCGGCTAAAACATTTCCCACACTGATCACAATTGTAAGGCTTTGCTTTCGTGTGAATTTTCTGGTGTTCAGCAAGATTATAGCTTTCCCTGAAGAACTTCCCACATTTGGCACATTCATAAGGCCTTTCTCCAGTGTGAGTTCTTTGATGTCGATCAAGTCTGGATTTGTACTCAAAGGCTTTTCCACATTCCTCACATTTATAAGGACTTTCTCCTGTGTGGACTCGCTGGTGTCTAAGAAGGGTGGCTTTTTGCGTGTAGGATTTCCCACACTGTTCACACTCATAAAATTCTGTTGCAGTGTGAATCCTACGGTGTTCAATGAGGTAGAAGTATTGTTTAAAGAACTTACCACATTCCCTACATTCATAAGGCCTTTCTGAACTGTGGGTTCTCTGATGTTTCATGAGGGTGGCTCTTTGACGAAAGCATAGACCACATTCCCCACACTCATAAGGCTTTTCTCCAGTATGAATTTTGGAGTGTTTAATAAGGTTGGCGCTTTGGCTAAAGGATTTCCCACATTCTTCGCAATTATAGGGCTTTTCTCCGGTGTGAACTCTCTGATGTACAGTAAGAGTGGCTTTGTGACTAAAAGACTTTTCACACTGTCCACATTCGTAAGGCTTTTCTGTAGTGTGAGTCCTCTGGTGTGTAATCAGGCTGACGATCTGTCTAAACAATCTTCCGCAGTCACCACATTCATACGGCCATTCTCCTGTGTGCGTTCTCTGGTGCCGCAGAAGACTAGAGTGGCACCCGAAGGCTTTCCCACAGTCCACACACTCATAAGGTCTTTCTCCACTGTGAACTCTGCAGTGTTCACTGAGGTTGGAGCTTTGACAGAAAGACTTTCCACATTCACCACACTTATACGGTTTTTCTCCAGTATGCCGTCTCTGGTGTATTCTAAGTGTGGCTTTTTGGCCAAATAATTTCCCACAGTCATGACACTCATATGGTCTTTTGTCAGTCTGGTCTGTCTGGGATGGTACAAGTATGTACTTGTTTAAGTCTTGCTTACATTTGCTAGATTCAACGGCCCCCTTTTCACTGCAAACTCTCTGGTACTCTAGAAGCCTGTGCTGGGGGCTGGAAGATTTCTTATACTCATTTGACTTAGAATTATTTTTATCACTGTGAAAAGTCTTTCCATGCTTAATTTTGTTTTGTTTCTCACCTTGGGGAACGGCCTGGGGTTGGAGAAGATTCCACATAGCTGGGAATTTCTCTCCAATCTTACTACAGATGAACGGATTCCTTGATACATGGAATATACAACTCTTCACAAGGGAGTCCACATCTCTTTTTAACCAATTCTTGGCTCTAGGATGCTTCTGGTCCAGGAGGTTTGCACACACCTCAGTCAAATATGGTTTCTGACCAGGAAGGTCATTCAGATGCAAGATGTCTTTCAAGACTGAAACACAGATGTCAGAAGGATGAGTCTTCTTCGTGGGTAGACCCTCCTCTGGAGTCCTGACCTGTGGTTCTTCAGCTGGTGAAACACTCTGTACACAGGTTGTTTCTTCAGCGTCTGCTTCATGCCAACAGACTGAAAGGGCAGAGAACATATTCACTGTGGCTGAAACTGCTAATCATGCTTTAAATTTAGTTTCCTTATTGAACTCACCATGAAGAGTGGCAATTTTTTAAAAAAAAAAACTTATATGCCTAGCTTTATATTCAGATCATCTTATGATTTGAAAGGTACATGAGAAGAAAATATTTGCCCGAGCTTCTAGCTACTTTTATTTAAGTTGTGTCAACTGGAGAGAGGGAAAAATGACATAAATCAATTTAATCTTTCAGAGCAAATCTCCCTCTTTGGCAGGTTTCTGTCTGAAAGACTAGCTAGTGTTCAGCAATCTGCTTGTAGCCAACTATCTATAGGTGGATTTCATTTTTGTGGTTGGGGGAGGAAAAAGGCAATATTATTTAAACGTTTCCATACTGAGAGCCGCTGGTAGCAAAAGTCCATGAGTGTATACAGCAGTGACAACTAGAGTTCAGAAGGTCAATTTATCAGAACTAAGGGTTCTGTTAGAGGAAACCATCACACAAGGCATTATGGAATTACTGCCTTTTGAATGAAATGGCTGTCTCTTGTTGTAAACTTCTTGTGCAATAACAGCTATGATTCTCCCTATTTACTGTGCATTTCCATGTTAGTGTACATGTAATCTCACGACTGCATCTCAATCTTGGGCACAACTTTCCCTATACATTTGGAGTAATTGGATAACTGTCTCCAGCTGTGTTTATTTTTTTATTAACATAAATCTGGCCAGAGCCATTCTCCAGACACGAGTATTTCAGCTAAAATACCTTTTTATCCAAGGACAAATGCAGATCAACATTAGCTCATCTCACTTACAGATAAGAGAAAATAACCACTAACAATTAAATCTTTAACTCCTTATCTTCACCCAGGGTTATTTTCACAAGACCCTAATTTAAGAGATTTACTGCTCACATTCCTAGGATGATGTTTTAGTCACTTGCTAGTTGCTGAGTTAAGGTTAGTTACTCCCCACTGACCCAAGGAGATTGCTGTCAAGGCCAGGCAGGTGACAGGTGCCAAGCTTTTTTCTTGTGCAAATTAAGTTTTTATTCCTCCTCAGCCAGGTGCTATTCCTAGATTCCCTAATTGATCTTAGCCTTTAGTTGACCCTACCAGGAAACTCCCTTTTAAGTCACTCCCCTTTTGGGTTGTAATTAGAAGCTGACATTTATTGCTTTATGTGTGGATCCTTATCACCTCTCTCTGCGACCCTGAAAACTTCAAGGCTCGAATTGCTTTGCCAAAGAATTACTGCTTGTGTATATATGCTGGTTCTCTCACAGCTTGGGGAGAATGGATTGAGAAGAACAAAGATGAGGATAGGGATGGAAAGAACTAGGTAGACATGAGAGAACAGCAGGAGGGACTGAAATCAGGAGGGACTGAGAGGAGCTAAGTATGAGAACAGAAAAGAAACTGTGCAGATAAAATTGATTTAGAAGAATAAAGTGAATGGACTAAAGAACTCAGTGTGCTTAGATTCATTTGATATCCCTCAGATTAGAATCCTCATCTGGTTGTTGGACTCTTCCACGGACCCTGGGAGGAAACAATAAAGGCTGGACCTAATATTGTTTTTGTTATTTCCAAAGAGATGAGAGTAAAGACTATGGGGCAAATAACCAGCCCTTCCCGTATAGGCCCCAATCTAGATGTTAAATGGAAACATCTCTCCAATGTCTACCTCCTTAGGTCCTTTTTTGCTTAAAGATTTATTTTTGCATTTCTATGTATTATGTACATAAGTGTATCTGTGTATATATGAACATACACACAGGCCAGAGAAGGTGTCAAACCTCCTGGAGCTGGGTTGTAGATTCTGAGCTGCCTGATGGGCATGCTAGGAATCAAACTCCATTTCCCGCCAAGAGTAGCAAGAGCTCTTAACCATGGAATCCTCCTCTCTCTATCTCTTTTCCTTTCCATTTTTTTCAGTCCTCTCTCTCTTTCTTTCTGCCTTCCTCCCAACCATTTCATTTCTTCATGTGTGGGTAGGGAGGTCAGTTCTTTTTTTTTTTTGGGGGGGGGGTGTCAGTTCTTAATAGATAGCATAAAACTTAACTTAGTTCAGTTGCTGCTAGAATAATCCAGATCCAGCACTGCAAACCATGTTTTCATAGTTTGTATATCCAAGAGTAGACTCCTTTGCCCTACCTATCCCAGTCATATTCTAGACAAGAAGGCCATATCCTGGGGATGGAGATGTGTCTCAATGGTTAAGAATGAGCACTGCTCTTCCAAAAGATGCAAGTTTGGTTTCCATCATCCACATTGGGTAGCTCACAACCATCTGTAAGTCTAGCTCCAGGAGACACAATTTTCTTTCTGGCCTGCACTCAAGTGCACATGACCTGCCCTCCAATTAATCCCTTTCTTACATGTGCATCCTCAGCACCTGCTGTTTCCTCACCCTACTCTGAACGATGCAGTGTACCTCCTTCTCGCAGAAATAAATCCCCTTTCAATAGCATTCACCTCTCCATGCTGCCATTCAGTCATCTCTGGAAATTAAAACTCATGGTATGTATCAATGAAGAGTGTGACAGCAAGCAGGGCCACTCACGTGGTGGAGCAGAGGTTGTTCCCTGGATTACTCCAGTTACTGCCTGAAGTACTGATCAACACGTGCTGCCTGACTGCCCTTCTGAGCACAGCAGGCCTGTGCTTTGGTAGGTACTTGTTTGTGCACTGTTCAACTTAAAACTGTTACAGGTCACACTGTATGGCAAGTGTTATGTTTTCTCAGTGTTTCTTTGGGTCTAAGGGCTGCAGGTTCCTTGTGTGTCTCTGGGCCTGTTTGTTCCTGGGGACCATAGGGTAAGCTCCCCATAGAGCAGGATGGGCTATTGCTGTAGCTGCAGGAATTGTCAGGGCGACTGGCTATCTGATGGGAGAAAAAAGCCCCAGGAGAAAGAGAGCGAGGTGTCCCTCACTATAATTTAAAATGGCTGAGGGTGCCACTGGACAGGCAGGCAGTGAAGGGTAACATGGTGGGCTAACGGTTGGATACTGAGCCTCAGTGGCATTCTACATTGACTTTATAACATACTCTCTACCTTTATAGATGATGGTAAAGAGGGTCACAAGGCCTCTAGTTGATAAGCCTATTAAGTTATCACAAAACAAAGAATTCAGAAAAGAAAGTTAAGTTACCACTCTTCTCCCAGATATAGAGTCCAAGTACATTATGTGAAAGCAGAATACCTAAGGAAGAGAGGTCACCATTTCTAACAGAGACTATTCCTAACATGAGGAGCTCACCGAGCAAACACCAACGCAGAAGGTGAAGACCCCAGGCCTTTCCTACCTCCTATGGTCATCTGATGTGCTAAAAATGGAAACTAAAGAAACCAAAGGTTCAGGAAGTTAAAAGCCCACATTCAACAAACAGCAATTCAAACAGAGATAAAGAGGGGAAGATTAAAAAAAAAAAGAAAAAAGAGAAAAATTGGTAAGAAAAAGCAATACTATGATCATATATATATATATATATATAACTATGATCACGTATGTGTGTGTGTGTGTGTATATATATATATATATGAATGTACGTTTTAAAAGAAGATTCAACTCCACACCCAAAGGTCTAGCTCCAGACCAAGGTTTTCCTCAGACTGGCTTTGCCTGGCCTAGGATCAGTCAAGCAGTTAATGTACCAGTTTTATCTGGCCTAGCTCCATCCCACAGATCCCACACTTGCCCAATCTAAGGCAGGATAGAATCTCACATCAGACACACAACCAAAGAAACAATTCCACATGCCCAGGCCGAATGAAATGACGAATACGATTCAGGATTGGAAATCTCAATTTAGTACAGAAAACTCAAGCTGGAATGAAGATGGAATTGAAAAACTCAACAACCCAACTAGAAAACTAGCAAAAACCTTACACATGGAACAGATCACAACCCAACTAGAAAACTAACAAAAGCCTTACACATGGAATAGATCAAACAGAAGACCAAACACCAGGTCTTGAAGATAACTCAAGAAATCAACTAGAAAACTCAACAAAAAGCCTTATAAGCAGAATGGATAAAGTAGAAGGCAGAAGATCAAGTCTTGAAGATGAAGCAGGAGAATTAGACCACGCAAACAATGATTATGAAAAAAATTAAAAACACAGGAAAGGAATATGCAGAAACTTTGGGATACCATGAAAAGATCCAATCTTCTAATTTTATTTATTTATTTTTTTAATTTTTAAAATTTATTTATTTTTTCCAATCTTTGAATTTTAGACATGGATGAAGGAGAGGAATTTGTGGTCAATGGCAAAGGCCAGATCTACAACAAGACCACAGAGAAACTTCCCTAAACTAAGAAAAGACACACACATATAGATACAAAAGCACACAGAACACCAAGTAGACAGTACCAGAAAAGAACCTCCCCATGACATATAATAGTTACAACACTAAATGTACAGAATAAAGAAAGACTATTAAAAGCTATGAGAAAAACATACCAAGTCACTAATAAAGGAAGAGTCATCAGAACAACAGCTAATTTCTCAATGGAAACTTTGAAAACCAGAAGAGGCCCCAAGCAATGTACTCCGAATTCTAAAAGACCATGACCACCAGCCTCGACTACTCTACCCAGCAAAACTATCTTCCATAATTGAAGGAAGAAAATATTGAAGGAGAAAGAAAAACGTTCCATGATACAAACAGGCTAAAAGAATTCATATCCAGCAGATGAACCCTAAACATAATGTGGGAAGCAATACTTTGGAATGAAAAGAAGAATAAGCATTGCCAAGAGATACGGACAGCAAAACAGTGACTGTAATCTACCGACACCTTTAAGTAACTTTAAATATCAATGGCTTTAATTCTCCAATCAAACAGGCTGACTCAGTGGATCAAGACACAAAAATCCAGTCAGGCAACCACCCAGGAGGCAGCAGCAGGTTCTAGGATAGCCTGGGCTGTTACATAGAGAAACTCTGTCTCAGCTCTTCCCTGCCCCCCCAAACAAAAATGTTTCTTTCTGTTGTCTACAAGGAACTCACCCCAGTTTTAGAAAACAGGCACCACCTTCAAGTGAAAGACTGGGAAAAAAATACTCCAATAAAATGGGACCAGGAAGCAAGTAGGTGTTGCTACACTAATATCTGATAAAACAGACTTCATACTATAACTAACCATAGGGGATAAAGAAGGACACTTCACTCTAATCTAGGGAAAAATTAACCAGGAAGATATTACTGTCCTAAACATATATACAAATCATACCTGATTTCATACAAAGTGAATTACTGAAAATAAAGACCCAGATAAGCACCAACCCGCTAATAGTAGACACTGTCAGTACCCCACTTTCTCCATAGACAAGTCAGCTGGACAAAAAATACACAGAGAAACGTCAGCATTAAAAAGACCCCATCTACCAAATGGACTTAACAGATAGCTACAGACTACTCCCTCAAACACAAAAGACTATACATTCTAGCTACAGCCCATGGAAGCTTCTCTAAAATAGACTATATCCTGGACATAAAACAAATCTTAACAAATTCAGAAAAATAGAAACAACTCCATCTATCCTATGCGACCATAAAGTGATAAAACTTAAAACTAACAGCAAACAAATTTCTAGTAAGTGCACAAATCCAACGGAATTAAACGCACTTTTGAGTGTTGGGCTGGCAGTATCCCAGAGATAAAAGAAAATGGAAACACAACACAACAAAACCTCTGGGACACATTAAAAATTGTCCTATGTGGAGCGTGTACAGCTCTAAGAGCCTACATCAAAAAATCAGAAAGCGCTCAAATCGATGACTTAATGAAGGCAACTCAAGAATTTGGAGAGCGAGAGAACAACACAAACCCAGATCAGTAGATGGCAAGAAATAATAAAAGCCAGAAAGAAATTAATGAAACAGAAATAAAGACAATACAGCAAAGAATCACAGACCTTGACCCAACTAATCAAAAGAAAGAGAGGACCCAAATTAACCAAATCAGAAATGAACAGGGAAATATTGCTACTGACAGCAAAGACGTTCGGAACATTACAAGAGAATACTAAAAAATAAACAAAAATCCTCTGCATTTAAGTGGGAGCAGGTTTTTTTTTTTTAAACTGTGTGATCTATTTGAACTCCTGCTAG
>CABHPH010000546.1:0-14723 GCA_902168325.1 Peromyscus nudipes | reverse complement strand
CGACTAATCGAAGGAAGGATTTATTACAGTTCCAGAGGGCTAGGAGCTCATGACGGCACAGTGGAGGCAAGGAGGCTGGAATAGGAGGGAATCACGTCTCAAACTGCAAGCAGGGAACGTTTCACCCCCACACACTTACGTCATAATACTGTCAGACACACTGCAGATTCCTGGCTTGATCTGAACACAACCCAGGCGTCATACCCTGCATCAGCTGTTACTCACTCATGAGGAACAGGCAACCATTGTGACCATCTTGACATGTCCACCTTGTGAAAGAAATCAGGACTTCCTCCCAACCCCAAGTTGTTAAATAGAAAACGTAAGTCTTAAAGAAAGACAAGACAGATGAGTGATTGGTAAAAAAAATGATCAGTATTTTAAAGAGGCCTGGATAGAGGGTCATAGACAACAGTCCAAAGTCCACATAAGCACCAAGCATCACAACGTATGAAATTTCTGAAAGACACGGCTATCAGACACCAGCCAGAAGCGGGCAGAACTTGGAGAAAAAGGAATTATGGATATAACATGGCCATCTGGACAAGAAAAGGGCAATGTCACTTTAGAAGCTGTGGTTATTGTTAACTGTCAATTTAACAGTCATGGATGACCTGGAAGAAGGGCCCTCTGGTATGTCTGTGGGGGACTGTTCTGATTACTTTAATTGAGGTGGATGATCTGCCCATTATGGGTGTCACTATTCCCTGGGCTTGGGGTCTTGGACCGACTATGAATGAGAAAATCAGCCTAGCACGGGCATGCATGAATTCACTGTGCTCTTGACTATGGATGTGATGCGACCGGTCTTCTCAAACTCCTGCTGCTGGGACTTCTCTGCCATGATGGACTATAATGTGGAACTGTTGAGTCTAAATAAAGCCTTTCTACCTCACGTTGCTTTTGTCAAGGTATTTTATCAAAGCAACAGAAAAGAAAGTAAGACAGCTGCGCCATTACTATGACTGTAGGACTTCTGCCACCCAGACACTGTGATGAATACTTGGGGTGGCACGTGTTAGGGCTGCTCAGGGCAGTGAATGTAGCTCAGCACTGACACCCATAACACACCTGTCAAGAAAGTAGGGAAGTCAACAGGGCCTATCGTTTGGCTGTGGAAAGGGCAGAGCTCGTTCTAGGAGAAAGAGGCAGATGGGAACCAAGGCACAGAGGAGGTATGCGGGCCTTACCCAGGGAGGTTATAAGTGCAAGGTTCTCCAGCATCACACTGAGGTACAGTAGCCTCTGAGCTTCATCCAGGAGCTCCCACTCGTCCTGGCCGAAGTACACAGCCACGTCTTCAAAGGTCACACAGCCCTGTCAGGATGGGGACAAGTCACTCAACGACCAACTTCTTTTAGGATTCCTAGTTTACTCAACCCCCCCCCCCCATTCCCCTCTTGAGAAGATAAGAAGCCCAACACACTGAGACTCACCTGTGACTTCATTCCCAGATCACTACACCCTCCCAATGCACCCAGAGAAAGGTGAGGAGGGAGTAGCTATGCATTTTGGACCTGTCAATAACAAGGCTATCAGAACTTCTTTTGAGGCCATGGGCCCTTAGGAGGGGAGAAGGTGGAGCATCAAACCACCGTGTGAGGACTTTTTAAAAATAGTGTTTTGCCCAAAGCAACAGGTGGTCAGTTTTGATTCCTCTGAAACAGCCTATTTCCTTTTGCATGTGGTAGGTCTCTCTGTGTCTGTGATACCACAGAGAACAGAAGGGGTTGGGACAAGCACTCTTATCCCAGCCAATCCACAGTTACTCATGCACTAATGGAAGAGGCCCTGTTACAGCTGCTTCCTTGCTCACAAACCGAGTCTCAGGGTCCTATTGCAATGGCTTCCTTGCTCATGGGCAGAAGCTGAGATTCATTTGCAATTGAAGGGGTATGAGACGCCTATCAACCAATAGAAAGGGGTATGGCTGGGGGGTGGGTGCACCCTGAACCCAAGATAATTCCAAATGGTAGTCAGCTCTGAACGTCCCTCTCCATGTACTTGAAGAACCTGGAAAGCTTATCAGTAAACTCTGTTCTGCTCTGAGCTCTTTTCCTGTCTTTAACCCTTTAACCGACAGAAGCAACTCACAAAGTCTAGCTGACCTAACTTTGGTCAAGCAAATTTCTTCGGGTTCCCCCTCAAAACCAAGTAAGAGATTGCCTGGCATCCTAATCCCAGGGACTGCGGGTGTCCAGCTAACCTTTGCCATCACTAGGTGTTTCTTTAGTCCATACCTCTCTTATAACAGCTCACTCCCACAGCCACCACAAACTCCAAACCCCATATCACAAGCATCTCCTTGGGCATTGTTTAGCAGAAGGTATCTAGAGAAAGCTTCCTAAATGGAGGCAAGAGGCTTTCTAGTGTGAGAGGCAGCTGCCAGCCCCTCCCAATGCCTTTATGGCTGATTCTGTTCCTTGCTCTAAGGCCAGCCACCATCAAAACTTGGGGAATGACAGGTTGGTTCCCCACTTGTGTGGCATTCAATGCCATCTCACCAGTCACAGGCTTCCTCTAACTAAACTCGACTGATTGTCTAGCTACAGAAGCCCTCCTCTCCAGTCATACTGATCCTCCCAGATGAACACCTATGCCCCCGAGCTCTCCATTTGTCTGAATGAAACTCCTCAGACACTCTAAGGTTCCCTCCTAAATGCTGGTGAGGCTGGTGTGTGTGTGTGTGTGTGTGTGTGTGTGTGTGTGTGTGTGTGTGTGATGTTAACTCAATGATTCCATTTCTTTTTTTTTTTCAGTCTGAGTTGAGTTCCACACTTTCTATGGAAGCCTTGGCCACCTACCAGATCGGCAACATTCTCACCTGGTTCCTATAACTCCTCCACTCACTCAGGTGTGCTAATGATGTCTAGATCTCCAGCTAGATGCTCAGTCATCATCAGATCTAGTCATGGCTCTCACCCTTACTTTTCTGCTAATGGCATTACTATGAAGATCGGGTTCCTTCTGGGCGTAATGGTGCACACTCATAGTCCAAGCACCTAGCAGACTGAGGCAGGAGTACCAGCTGACTCGAGGTGTTAAAAAAAAAAAAAAGCCTTTTGAACATGAAGAAGTGAAGAATAAAAATTAAAGTAAAAAAGACCCAATTTCACTTCCCAACTGAAAGTCAAGCTATAGTTGTGGGCAAAATCAGCCCTCGCCATTTGGGATGTCTCTATGATTAATCTTCCCCAGAGTTTCAGATCTGTGTGACTAGCTATCAGCTGACAGCCCCACTATGGGTTTTGAAATCCCAATACCCCTCTTCTTTGTATGTATGTATATATGTATGTATGCATTTATTTAGCGTGTGAGTGTTCATGTGTTCAAAATAGCATGCATGTGAAGGTCATGATAACTTGAAGGGGTTGGTCCATTTCTTCTACTCTGTGTGTCCTGGGGTTAGAGTCAAGTTGTCAGGCTCGGTGCTCAGGGCCTTTACCCACTGAGCTACCATGCTGGTCCTGCCTCTTCCTCTTCTTTAGGTTTATTCATTTTTCAATTGTGGTGTGTGTGTGTGTGTGTGTGTGTGTGTGTGTGTGTGTGTGTGTGTGTGTGTGTGTATGTGGGTATACTCACAGAAATCAGCGGGTAATTTGCAGGAGTCAGTTCTCTCTCCTACCGTGTAGGTTCTGGGGATTAATTTGGGTCCTCTGGCTTGGTGGCAAGTGACTTTACCTGCTGAGCCATCTTACAAGCACCCTGTCTTTCTTAGGGTCTCACCATGTAGTCCAGGCTGGCTTTGAACTGGTGATCCTTGTTCCTCTGTCTTCCCAAGTGTTGAGATTACAGAGGTGTGCCTCCATGCTAGACGTCACATCCCACTCTTAAGAAGTCCCACTGAAATGAATTCTACTACCAACTTGAGACCAGGAGTGGGGTCACACTGCTGGGGTTCTTTCCACCTCGCCACTCACTCATCTCCTCACTCACCTGTGTGCAGACCATATGCGTTTCTGTGGACCTCGAAATCTGCAGGAAGAAAGGTGTAAGAGTCAAGGACCACGGTAGGGTTTCATGGGCTTTGGCCTTCCCGTGACTCCTGTCCAGTCCCAGATCTTCATGACCTTTGCATGTCTAACTTATCTCTAAATCTTAGTGCACAATGCTGAGTCATACCAGCTGTGGGATGTTGCACAAAGCTTAACCTTCCTGAGGATCCGTATTATCTCCTCCCAGCCCCTTCTAACTCTGTGCAGCTTTTGGAATATTTTGTACAGCTCATGACCACATTCATCTTCCATTAGGTCCCGCTGGTTCCTAGGTCCCTGAGGACCTAAGTAATAGGCTTCACCTTGCCATTTTTAAGCTAGAATGCTTCCGGCTCATGTGTCCAAATATGACATTACCAATACCAGTCAATCAATCTCCTTCTGGTCCCACTCTCCCATGCCTCATTACACTAGTTATGAGAAATGGGGACCCCACCCACAGGCTTGGCACTCTTCTGGACTCAGGTATTTCTTCCATAGGGACATGAGCTTAGCGGGGGTGGGGTGCGTGAGGGGCGCTCAATAGGCTTTAGGATTGAAGTGTCTGGGGTAGGGGAACGCCTAGCATGCAGCACTCACCTGAGCCGGATGCCTCGGAGTCGCCATCAGACTCTGCTGATGGTGTTGGGACCCGCGCACGGCCACCACCGCTGCCGGTGGTCTCACCGGCTGTCACTCGGCGACTGCTCGCTCTCTTACCTTGAGTCCAACTTGGCTATCCCAAAGCTCAGATTCCTCCAAAAATTTACCCAAGGGAAGTTAAACCACAGACAGGACGCAATGTAGGAAGTCCCACCCAGTGCCTGTCGGTCCTCCCAGCCTGAAACTGCTCTCTTTGGCTCAGGATTTGCTATTCTGCTCTTGGCATTCTGGGTAATGTAGTTCCCACTGCTAAGGTCCGCAAGAACGTCAACCCGTGGTCCATCCTCAGAAGGATCTTTACTTATTTCTGAATACTTCTGCAGTAAAGGAAGAGTGGGGATTTTATTTGGGGGAACCTATACGTATTCATAAAGGAAAGTATTCCAGACCGTGGCATATCCCAGATCATGTTTAGTGAAGGAATATGTTACTCCCTAACCAAAGGTGTTCGCCACATTGCGGCGTGATTTAAATAGAGGTAATTTAGCGCAAATTTATAAAGTTAAAGTGGCAGACAGGAAAACCTATACACGCCTCCTTTGCAAGATTTTGTAAACCTCTCTTTGACTTTTGAACGAGCGAGTTAAGGATAGAGTAAGCCAAAGTTTAAAAAAAAATTAGCAAGCGATAGAGAAATATCGAAACATCAAATTGGGATCTGAAAACATCCAGCAGAAACTCGGACTGCGGGACCTCCTTTACAAGGCAGCCAGTTGGTATTCCCACTGGGGAGGGTCCCAGGCAGGGCAATGTCTCCTCAGGTGAAATTTCTTTGGGAAAGAACAAACACCGTCAGATCAGGTGTTCACCACATCTAGCAGATACTGACAGGGAAGGCAAGGCAGGGGCGGGAGTTTCTGACTGAGCTTTTTTCCCCAGGATGAGCGTCCCCACGCTGAACGTCTCCTTCGCATGGATTTATTTATTCTTTGTTTTTGAGACAAAGTCTCACTTCATAACCCTGGCTGTCCTGGAACTCACTCTGTAAGCCAGGCTGGCCTCGAACCCATAGAGATACTTCTTCCACTGCCTCTGGAGTGCTGGGATTAAAGGTGTGTGCCCTCACGCTTAGCAAATTGCAGGTGTTTTTATATCAGGAGAAACAGTGGTAGAGTCTGTTGGAAATGTTCACTTTTGAACTGTTCTTTAAGAACACGAGATTGATTTTACTCTGGGGCTGTTTTGCTCCACCCTCCTCATCACAGAACCTGGCAAGGGAGCAGTCCATCTCTAGACAAGGGGATTCAGAAAAACACTTGCATTGAGGGAGTGCCTTTTCTAGGTTGGTTTTGAGAGGCTCATCAAAGAAAGACTCCATAGAAATGTGCGTGTGTGTGTGTGTGTGTGTGTGTGTGTGTGTGTGTGTTAGTGACTGGAGATCACACCCAGGAACTTGCACATGTTAGGCATGCACTAAATCACTCTAAAAGAGAAAACAAAGAAATAATAAAAAAATAAAATATAAAATAGAGACATATTATATTTAAAGATTAATATGTAAGCAATTAAATTATGTTAAAACACCCCAAATTCATTTAAAACTAGTTGGAATTACCATAAAAAGAGAAATAAATAAATAGCATTCGAATGTGAGAAGGAACTCTGATGTAAAGAAATAAGGCATTAATACAAGCCACAATATAGATGAATATAAAAAATATTATGTTACATGAAGGAAACCTGATGCAAAATGTGGCATGTTCTCTGACCTCATTTATGTGGAATATACAGAACTGAGCCAGGTGTGGTGATGCATGCCTTTGATCCCATAGTCTGCCTACTGAATTCTGGGATTAAAGACAGGGGCCCCCACAACCAGCTTATTGTATTTTACTTTGAGACGTCTCATGTCCTGCAGGCTATCCTTGAACTTGCTATTTAGCCAATGATAATCTTGAACTCCTTATCCTTCGGCTTCTAATTCCCGGGTGCTAGGACGAAAGATGTGCCACACCTTGCCTTGCTTAATCATGTACTTTAGATGAATATTGTGCTAATGTTTAAGATACATGTATTATATAACAGCAAAAAGTCACTTAATACACACACACACACTCACACACACACTCACACACACACTCACACACACACTCACACGCACACACACTCACACACATGCACACACGCACGCACACACACACGCGCGTGCGCGCACACACACGCACACACTCACACACGCACACACACACACTCACACATACACGCACACACACGCACACACACTCATTAGAACTCCTGGTACAGGTAGAAATACTTGCATAGTCATAACCCACGAATCCCAAGTCTAAGCGCTGATTCCTCCCATGTACTTCCGTGAAGGACCAGGAGAAACTTGTCACCTCCTACACTCCCAGCTTGACCGATCCTTTTCTTTAAAATGAGAGGGGAAAAATAATGAATAAATTAATGCTACTCTCACTATCTGCTCCTCATGCTGACCGGCCAGTCATTCACAAATCATTTACTGATCCCATGATGGAGTTTGCAGCATTGGGCAACAGCCATTGTCAGTTCTTGCCAAGACCTTCATTCAAGGAAATAGTACGTAGTTCAGCATTCTATCTAATGGTTGATTGCATATTTTATCCACTCTAATGAGCTCCCCTGCCCCTCCCACCATGTGTGTGCTCACTCCTGCTTGAATAGAGGTCATAGGTCAATGAGCTGTGCCTTCCTTAATTACTCTCCTCCTTATTTTTTGAGGCAGCATTTCTCACTGAACCTGGAGTTCTCCCTCTAGGCTAGACTGGGCAGTCAGTAATCCTCTGGGGATTCTCATCTCTGATACCCTAGCAACGGGGTTATGGACACACATTACCTCCATGGCTTGTGTGTGAGTGAGTGTGTGTGTGTGTGTGTGTGTGTGTGTGTGTGTGTGTGTGTATGATTCCAACTCATATCCTCATGCTCATTCAGGAAGCACTTAATCACATAGCCATCTCCTTTGTGAAAAATGATTTTAAAAAACCTTGAATTTATTTATGTGTAACCCTTACCTGCCCTGGAACTTACTATGTAGACCAGCCTGGCCACCAACTCGTATGCATTTGCATCCTGAGTGATGAGATTAAAGGATTTTGCTACTACATCCAATGACAAGTGAATTTCATAAGGCATTTATGGAACAAATTGTCAGATAAATTTTGAAAAGAGACTATAAAGAAGCAGTTGGTTTGAATACGTTAATAATAGACCCAAAGTACTCAAAATGTGTCAGGGTCACATTAAGAAGCATTTTCCCTGGATATTTAACTAAGAGCACAGGCCCAGATTTGAACCTTTTATTTCTCTTTCCCTGTGTCTTCCATCATTCTCTGTTTGTCGTGCGAGTCTGAATCAGTGCCTGCCTGACTGATGACTTGTGCATCTCTGTCCCTGTCTCATGTGTGTCTGTGTGTGTCTTACAAAAGACTTTGTTCTGCATTTTTTGAACAGCACAGAAGCTTCACCTGGAGGAAGGAATGAGGGATGCTTTACAGAAATGTTTAAAAGAGCTTTACAAGAGATTAAGTTATTGACTCCAGTGGCCCTCAACTGACCCAGACAACAAACAGTGCTGCAAACATTGCTGCACACAGATCTATCAGCCTACAATCATGTGCCTTTCAACATTGATGGTGGATATTTGCTTTATAAGGTTGCTTTCAAACTACTTGCTCTTTGCAGCGTTTAATGCCTAACATACACCCACACCTGCATGACTCTTGATCAGGGGGATGGAAGACTACATATTCTAAGATTAAAGCTATGCATTAGCTTAGGTTTTAAAAGCTGATTACATGAGAAACCCAAGGCAAGTACAGTTGGTTGTTACATTGTTCTCTTAAAGGCAGGTTTAAAAAACAGACTGAGCACACAGTAGGATTGCAGTCTTAAATCTTAATGAATTCAAGGTGCATTAACTCTGGCTGTGGGATCCAGCAGAACTTCCAGTCTCTTAGAATGTAAGTGATATTTTCATAATGATGCATCTCCACAGTAGAGTGAACTTTCAACTTCACCCTTTGGCCTCAGTCTCTGCTCTCTAGAATGCAATGGCTGTCTGGTTATCCTACGTGAACTCTCAGCTTCTGATATCACAGGAGAGAAGAGTGACTTTACACTTCTAAATTGCCCCTCTGCGTTGCTCGCTACTCATTTAAAAGTTTTTCTTGCTTATAAATGCGAACAAGTGTTTTTCAGAGGTGATATCAACTCCCTCGGCATAACTGTCACTGTTCCTTCTTGTGACATGATCCTGTCATTCTCTTGGGGGATGAGCTCAGAGAACAGTCAGCCTTCATCCTGGGGGTTGCTGTCAACTTTGGAGCCATATTACGGTTGTAGGCCCGATTAGCCAGTGAGTCCCCATGCAGCAGCCAGCACCACAGATGCATCTTACCTGCATACGTGAGGTGGTCTCTTTCAGACACCCAGTCTGCAGAGGACAGGGCAGTCTCTGGAAGGTGAGTGAGAACACTGCACCTCTGAACTGATCCTCCTCTTTCAGGAAACAGCTGCTGCACAGGATGAATGCTCATAGGGGCAGGATTCGCCAAAGACCTGAACCCAAAGTGGTTTGACGGAGGCTGCAGGTGAGATACAATAACCTGGATTCCTCCTTATTGGTGTTCTTTTCCGAGAAAGTGACAGTGTATTTGTCCAGTAATGTGGGGTCCTGGTGACTAAAACAGTTTATGACTGTTTCTCAGAATTCATGTGCTTTTCAGTTTCTTTTATGAATCCTAGACCCTGTTCACTGGGCTGGTAAAATATCTCCTAAATATAGTTAGTTACAAGAGCTCTTTGAGAGGTGTATGATGGCCTCTGCATATTTACACCTCAAATTCTGCTGCCCACGGGGGCTTTATGTGAACTCAGAATATTTTTTCCCTTTTTGGAAATGGGTGTATAGAGGGGCATAGTGAGAAGTGTAGCAGGAATCTGGCCAACTTCTCAGCTGGTCTTGTTTCCTCAGACTGGAAGCTTCTGTGTCCTCATCCCAATGGCTCTCAGCTGAACTGCCGCTCAAAAGCCTGAAAGCTTAACCAGCCAAATGCTTCTAGTTTCTGGCCCTCACGCCTTATATACCTTTCTGCTTTCTACCACCACTCCCTGGGATTAAAGGCTCACTTTCTGGGATTAAAGGCGTGAGTCACCATGCTTGGCTGTATCCTTGAACACATGGATTTCTGCCTCTGGAATGCTAGGATTAAAGGCGTGTGCGACCACTGCCTAACCTCATGTTTAATATTGTGGCTGTTCTGTCTCTGACCCCAGATAAGTTTATTAGGGTGCACAATATTTTGGGGGAACACAATACCACCACAGAGAAGTTAATATTCTTGTAGAGAGCTTCTTGTTTTGGGTTGTGAAAAGAGGAGCAAACTGATGTTTTAATATCCCAATTTCAAGTCTGCGGGCATTTGAGTCACTGAGTGAGTTCAACCTCACGTCACTCAGGTCTGAGGCCCCTACTATTCCAGCTTCCCCCAGACACAGATGTCCACGTCACCCAAAGCTTACGTTTTATTTGTTTGGTTTTGAGACATGGTCTCCTTACATAGTCCTGGCTGTTCTGAAGCTGGTTATGCAGACAAGGCCATCCTCAAACCCACAGGGATCCTCCTGACTCTGCCTAAAATTTTTTGGAATTAAAGGCATGTGTCACCATTCCCAATACATATACTGCTTTTGCATCATACAGTTATGTCAATTATTATTGGCTATATGTTAGGGACTCGTTGCATCTTTGACAGACAGTATTCTAAAATCTGTCAATTTTTATAACATTTATTGTTATATTAGTGAAATTTTATATCCCACAGTGAAAAATAGATGCTACTATAGTTCATTATTTTTATGTTGCATTTACTGTACTTTAATTTCCTTATAAGGTTAGGAATCTCACTAGCGAGCCTCCTAATGAATAAATGCATTCATTGGATGCTGTTTTAAACACATTCACAAGTTACTTCCTATTTCCCATTAAATATTATAGAGTAATATTTTATACTATATACAATAAATTAAAAGGTTAGAAAGTAATTTTGAAAACACCTAAAGGCCAAAATAAGCACATACATGTACACACAGACATGCAAATTCAATTACATCTGAGTGTGCAAAGAATTCAAATGTTTTCTTACCTGGTATCTGAGGGTCACTAATCTCTTTCTTGTTTTTTTTTTTTTTTTTAATTACTCTCTATTGTTCATTCTCCAGTTTGATTGCTCTTTTATTATTCTCTATGATGTTTTCTCATTTTTCAACTTTGGAGAAATTTGTGTAATATATGTTGATTATTTTCATACTTCCCCCTGTTAGGGTCCTGCTCTCACTCTTCCGGGTCTGGCTTCTTACATCATCAGCAGTCGCTGGCGACTACATACCCCCTGCATGGTCACGCAATCTGCGCGCTTTGCCAAAGACCCCAGCACTCGGGAGGCAGAGACATGCGGATCTTTGTGAGTTCGAGGCCGGCCTGGTCTACAGAGCGAGATCCAGGAAAGGTACAAAGCTACACAGAGAAACCCTGTCTCGGAAGAAAAAAAAAAAAAAAAGAAAAGAAAGCTGGACGCAGACCCCCACCCTCTCTTCCTGTGTTCTCTCTCTGCTCCCGCCATCTTTCTTTCTCTCCAGGCCTGGCTCCTCTCCTCTCCCCTCCTTCTTTCTAATAAAGCTCTTTCTAACTCTGGTAGTCGTGGCCGTAGACTGTGACTTTTCTGGCGGTAACCAGTGCCACCCACCAGCACTATTTTACTATCACCCCCACTTCTCCCAAATTTATCATCTTCCTCTCCCTACCCACCTTTGTGTCTTTTAGAGTTTTTAACCCATAAAGCACAGTTTGTGCTGTCCCCTGATGCTCTTGGGTGTGTGACCACTGACTGGAGCATGGCTGATTTATTGAGGCCATATTTTAAAGGAAGCTGACTACCCTTGTCCTAGCAGCTATCAGTTGTGAATAGTATCTTACTGAGGGGTTACTATTTTCTCTGGAGATGAATAGTTTCCTTTCTTACAAGTCTCTGCCTTTTCCCTGCCGGGTAATGGAAATCGGAGGTGTGTCTGCATCCAGGACACTCATCTGAATGCAGGCTAATCATTAGACCCTCTCATAACAGCACTGTGGATTTTAAACCAACTATAATTGTAAAGCACTTGAAAATGCTAACATCTATTCATGGCAATATAATGTTTAATTTTTTTCCACAATTTCCTAGCTAATTATCTGCAATTCAAACACAATAAGACTTCATTGAAACCTAGTAAACCTCTTACTAGAAAGACACCTTTTAACATTACTTATGAACATAAGGTTATAGTGACTATGCAGTACATTGTTTGACATGCTAAGAAGAAGATAGTCCAACTTGTGTTAACAAGTGCTTTCTGGACCTGTTGTGCAGGTACCCAGGACCACGACAGAATGACCTCCAGAGACCTGGCAGTGGGGATCTTCTTCCTGTCTCAGACTGCACTGGGAATGCTGGGGAACTCAGCCTTGCTTTGCTGTTTTATCATTGCTGACTTCTCTGGAATCAGGGCGAAGCCCACAGACCTGATTGTCAAACACCTGACCTGGGCCAATTTCATTGTTCTCTGCAAAGGAATCCCACACACCATTGCTGCTTTTAGTCAGACTTACTATCTAGATTATGTTTCATGTAAACTTGTCTTATATTTTCATCGAGTTGGCAGAGGAGTGTCCCTTGTCTCCACATCCCTGCTGAGTGTCTTTCAGGCCATCACCATCAGCCCCAGTCATTCCAAGTGGGCGCAGCTGAAGATCAGAGCCCCCGGTATCATTGGCCCTTCCCTAGGCCTGTGCTGGGCCCTCCAGCTGTCTGTATATGCCTTTATTCCGGTGTATATAACTGACATAAGGAGTGGGAGAAATGTTACTGGGATAAGATTTTTTGAATACTATGCTGTTGTGAATCCTGGGAGACAAATTGACACACTTAATGCAATCCTATTGACATCCAACGATGTCATGTTTTTGGGACTGATGATGTGGGCCAGTGGCCACATGGTGTTTATCTTGCTCAAACACAAGCGGAGGGTCCAACACATCCACAGATGTATGGGGGCTATGTCATCTCCTGAGACCAGAGCCACTCAAAGCATCCTAACCCTAGTGAGCAGCTTTGTGTTCTTCTACGCAACCTCTATTGTCATTACATCTTACCTGTCTGTCCTTGAGGGAACCAATTCGTGGGTGTCTAATGCAGGTGTAGCCATGGCTGCATGCTTCCCAGCATTCTGCCCCTTTCTGCTCCTCAGACACCACACCTCCATTTTCAGGCTCTGCTGTCCCAGTTCTTACCAGACAACAGTCTGTGCTTGTGTTATCAGGGAACTCTAAAAGCTGTGCTGTCTGCATCCCCCTTTCCATGTCTCAGGGGTTAGAAGACTGCTCATTCAGAGGACTTGGGTTCAATTCCTAGCACCCACATGGCAATACAGAACTGTCACAACCACAGTTCCAGGCAAACTATTCAGCCAGATGTGCTGGCCAGCAAGAGTCAGTTAACTCTTTTGCCTCTGCCTCTTCAGTGCTGACATGATAGGCATTGTTATTCTGGATGTTTAAAGTTTTCAGTTTTAGTTCATGAGTTCTCGCGACCCACATATACTTTCTGATATTATCAACCCATGATTCTTAATTATAACCCCACACCAGTTTCCTCCTTTTCCCCAACCAATCTGTGTTCTACCTTCATGTCTTTATTTTTAATGCCCCATAGAATTTAATTAAAGCTTATTGCATGAACATTGGTGGATGATTATTTACTTGTATAAGTGCTGTTTACTGGTGCCCACATCATTGAGGGATATGATTCCCTTCCTCCAACAAGCAGGAAGTTTCTTCAGCTCCCCTGATATGGCTGGGATCTTATGAGTCATACCTCCATCCATGATGGACTGCTGTTAAAGATTGTCTTATGCAGTAACTAGGGCTGCTCTATGTGCATGAATGCATGAAATTTCCAAGAGAAAGCAGTTCACTGAATAGTATCCTTCTTTATCTTAAACTTTCCCCTTTTTTAAATTAAGAAAATATTTTTCATTCATTTTACACACCAATCAAAGATCCCCCTCTTCCCTCCTCCCACCCCCAACCTCCCACTCCCACCCCCTCCCACCCGTAAGAAGGCAAGGCCTCCCATGGGGAGGCACATGCAATAGAGACAAGTTCAAGCCCTTCTCCCTGCCTCAAGGCTGCAAAAGGTGTCCCATCATAGGTAGTGGGCTCCAAAAAGCCCGCTCATGCACCAGGGATGGATTCTGATTCTACTGTCAGAAGGCCTCCCAAGTAGATCAAGCTACATAACTATCTCACCATGCAGAGGGCCTAGTCCATTCCCATGTAGGCTCCACAGCCATTGATTCAACTTTCATGGGTTCCTTCTAGTTTGGTTTGGTCATCCCTGCATGTTTCCGCATCATGATCCTGATGCACTTGCTCATGGAATCCCTCTTCTCTCTCATCGACTGGACTCCTGGAGCTGTGCCTGGTGATTTGCTGTGGATCTCTGCATCTGCTTCCATCAGTCATTGGAGAAAAGCTCTGTGATGACAGTTAGGTTATTCACTGGTCTGATCTCTGGGGCAGGCAAGTTCAGTTCAGGCACTTTCTCCTCTATTGCTAGTAGTCCAGGCTGGGGTCATCTTTGGGGATTCCTGGCAACTTCCCTACCACCAGGTTTCTCTCTATCCCCATGATATCTCTCTCTATCATGGTATCTCTTTCATTGCATTCCCCCTCCCTCTCTGCTCCAGCTCAACCAACTCATTTCCTTATGTTCTCATCCCCTATCCCCTACCTCCATTGCCCACCCCTCATCCACAGTTTATTCATGAAGATCTCATCTATTTCCCCTTCCCAGGGCGGGCCATGCATCCCTCTTTGGGTCTTCCCTGTTAGTTAGCTTCTCTGGAGTTGTGGGTTGTTGCCTGATTACCCTTTGCCTTATATCTAGTATTCACTTATGAGTGGGTACATATCATGTTTGTCCTTCTGTGTCTGGGTTACCTCACTCAGGATGATATTTTCTAGTTCCATCAATTTGCCTGCAAATTTCATGGTGTCATTTTTTT